>PVKE010020864.1:0-27089 GCA_004027555.1 Craseonycteris thonglongyai
AAAAAAAAAAAAAAAAAAAAAAAAAAAAAAAATCCTATATTAGGGGAAACCAGGATGGTTGTTTGTTAGCCGCTCGCTTTGCAAACCCCAAGGACCAACAGTTGAATCCCAGCCCCTGTCCTGTGCGGACACATATGCTAAACTGGGGTGTACTTCCCAGTTCAGTTCTTGCCCCCCACCCTCCCCCCACACACACACACATTTGGTTCCTGGCTTGAGAAGGGTGTGCCTCCCATGTGGGAGGCCCCCAGCCTGGTTCCCACCCTGTGTGGCCCCTGCCCACATGTGTGGAATGAAACCATGTTGAGAACTGATGACATACAACTATGGAGACTGCTTTGGGCCCTCCTCCTCTCTGCCTCTGTCTCTGTCAAAAACAATAAAATAAATCTTTAAATAAAATAAAAATTTCCAAATTAAAAAAAACAAGCACATACACACATTTAAGTTTTCCAAGGGCAGTAATTTTACTGCTCTTCTAGACTGGTGGTTTTCAGACTTTGAGATTTCATGGACCAGAAAAATTTGGGAAAGTATTTGGCAGCCAGCCTGTGGCAACCAGCTTTTTATTTTGCCAAGTAAAGGAGGCATTTTAAAAAGAAAAGGCAGGGAAACCAAGGTGGCTCAGTGGGTTAAGGGCTCTCTTTGCAGCCCCGGGGACTGAGGATCAAATCCCAGCCTCACCAGTGTAGACCCATATGAGGTGTGCTTCCCATGAGGAAGGCCCCCAATTCAGTTCTCACCCCCACCCCACCCCCGGTTTGGCCCTGGCTCAAGGGGGTGTGCTTTCCATGCGGGAGACCCCCAACCCAGTTCCCATCTTGTGCGGCCCCTGCCCACCTGTGTGGAATGAAACCATGTTGAAAACTGATGACATAACTATGGAGACTGCCCCGGGCCCTTTCCCTTTTCGCTGTCTGTCTCTGTCACAAGCAATAAAATAAATCTTTTTTTTTTTTTTTAAGATTTATTTATTGTTTCTGACAGAGAGAGAGAGAGAGAGATACAGAGTCAGAGAGAAGGGGGAGGGCCCAGAACAGTCTCCATAGTTGCGCGTCATCGGTTTTTCCACATAGTTTCATTCCACAGGTGGGAGTGGGGCTGCACAGAGCAGGAACCAGGCCAGGGTCTCCCCCCGGTGAGAACTGAACTGGGGACACTCCCCAGTTCAGCATATGGGTCCACACGGGCCAGGGCCTGGATTCGATCCTTGGTCCCTGTGGCTACAAAGTGAGCGCCTAACCCACTGAGCCATCCCGGCTTCCCCTAAAATAAATCTTTAAAAACAAACAAACCAAAAAAAAGGCTACTGTCTGTCACCACCACTGTATCTAACACCAAGAAAAGGTTAAAGGTTACATGTCTTAGGACCACAGCTCTTTCCAAGAAAAGGCAGTTGTTGGCACATTTATCAAGATATAAACATACAAAGGATACCCTTGTCTTTGGTTTTCTCGTTTTGCCCAGAGGTAGACATTGGGAACCACTTTTCTGAACATGTCTATGCTGAACAATAGCTGATTTTACTCCTGAGATTGTCCTAGAATATCATTTGTTTGTACCTGTCCTCCATCAGAGACATGAGTGGTACATAAAAATGGTTGGCTCATAAAAACACGTCACCTTCTTTTTGAACCTTACTTTCTAATGTTTAGTGTCTCAGGACCTGTGCATGGTGCCAGCCACCCTCTAGTGAACCCCAGGCATCCTCCAAGGTCCTGCCCTTAAGGTGCTGTGCTGGCACTCATTGAACAAGGAAGCAGTGAGACCCTCAGACAGTGCTGAGCTCAGTGGCAATAGCAGCCATGCAGTATAGTGTGATGTGATTGGGGAGGCTACCTGAGGAGGGGCCCTGCTTAGATCTGAGAAAAAGGAGACCAAGAGCAAAGGCACGAACAACAAATAACCAGAGAACAACACAGTGATTCTGAGGGGGCACATGTTCCCAGAATTTTCTGATGTGGGATCTCAATAGGAATCACAGAGAAGTTGGGCTGGGTAGCAGCGGTGATCCAGGTCCCATATACCCATGAGCCATGGGTAGCTGTCAGACTCATGAGGGCCCCTTGTGTACATGGCTCTGGCTTGTGGTCTCGCAGCTCCTGGAGTGGATCCGGCGCACCATCCCCTGGCTGGAGGATCGCGTGCCCCAGAAGACCATCCAAGAAATGCAGCAGAAGCTAGAGGACTTCCGTGACTACCGGCGTGTCCACAAGCCACCAAAGGTGCAGGAGAAATGCCAGCTGGAGATCAACTTCAACACGCTGCAGACCAAGCTGCGCCTCAGCAACCGGCCCGCCTTCATGCCCTCTGAGGGCAGGATGGTCTCGGTGAGGGCGGGGCTCCATGGGGCCCAGAGGCTGAGGGGGTCAGGGCCCAGGAGGTGCCGCCCACCTCCTGAGCCTAACCTGCTGCCTGTGAGGCTGCAGATTCTTCACACCACCCCCAGGCATAGCGTTTGGCCAGCAGTCTTCCTTAACTAGAATGCACAGCCTTTGGGTGCAGAGGTGGGGTGGGGGTGCACTTGACACTTTATCTCCTTCTCTCCACCACTTTAGAGTTTTGCACCCATCCTCAAACCACACATAGTTTGTGTGGAACTGTTTGAATTTGAAACCCCAGTCAGCCATGATTCCAAGTCCTTAGGTCCCTTCTCGCAGAGTGACAATATTCCCTGGACAGTCACCTTCTGGCTCTCATAGCCCCATCTATGGCATTCATTCGTTGTCATTCATTCATTCAATCCAGAAGAATTGATTGCACCTGCCATATGCTGGAGACCCTGTCTGGGCCCACAGATATAACAGCAGGGAAGACTACCCAGCCCATTTCTGTTGCTATCTCGTCAGCATCCCTCGGAGGCATCGCCCTGCTGGGTGCTCCAGCCCCCTTGATAGTCCTGCCCTCTCCTCCCCTCACAGGACATCAACAACTGCTGGCAGCACCTGGAGCAGGCTGAGAAAGGCTACGAGGAGTGGCTGCTGAATGAGATCCGTAGGCTAGAGCGGCTCGACCACCTGGCAGAGAAGTTCCGGCAGAAGGCCTCCATCCACGAGGCCTGGACTGATGGTATGGTTGTCCTGGCTCCCTCACACCGTTCCTGTCCCTGAGACAGCCAGACATACACACACTACCCTTCTTTCTTACTGCTTGGGGACGTGTGTCAGAAATGCTGCTTTGGGTTCTTCTAGCCCCAGGCAGCAAGAAATAGTTTGAGGCCTGGTCCTCTTGTTGCCAATCTGCTCTGGCCTCAGCAATTACTTAACGGGGAGCCCATTCCTGGGTCCATAGACCAGCCATCCAGAATGCAGCCAAGCCTTATCCGTGCTCCATAGGGAAGCGACCCTTGTCCCTCTCCACTCTGCCTTGTCTTCTAAGCCAGGGCAGGGATGGGGGCAGGCTCTCCCATCCTGGCAGTTTGTGTGCAGTCTGCCTCCCCTCTCTCCACACCATTTGTGACCAGGGACCTCACAGCAGACCTCTGCTGTTGGATGGGTCTGTTCCTAAGCTCAGAACTGAAAGGCCAGGATCAAAGACCCGCTTCCTGGCTCTGCCACTGGACCCATAGATGGTGCTCCCTGACCGCCAGCCACCCACCTTTTCACATGGCCCAGCCTGGGAGCTCTTTCTCGCCTTCTGCCCATCCCAGAGCCTCCTTCCAAAGGGCCTGGCCCCCTGCAGGATGGCGTATCCCAACAGAGCATCAGTGCCTCCTATTTCTTGGCAGTGCTATAGCTGCCTATTCCCTTGGCTTGGGATGTAGGATTCCATCACATCCTTGGCCCTTGGTCAGGGCCCACACAGTGGTTGGGATTCCAGATACCAGTGGCCTGAAAGCCTTCAGGAAGTGGCCAGTGCCTGGGAAAGCTGAGAGCTAGCCTCCAGACTCCCACCCTCCCACTACTATCCTACTACCACTCTGCCCAGCTGATTTCACACTTCTTGCTTTGCTCAGGATGGTTTTTCATCCCTTCCATCCCCACAGTTTACTATGAGATCCTCACGGAGCCTCTGGGGGTTCCTCCAGTACCCCCCACCCCCTCAGCAACCCTAACACTGGCCAAATGCTGAGACCTGCCTCGAGGCCCCACCCCTCCCAGCATGGGACCATGCAACTGTGTGATCTGTAGAGCTGGGCCCATGTCACTATTGCTCTGGCTGCTGCCCAACTAACTCCCTCCTCGCATAAGTTCTGGCTGACTGTTCCCCATCAGCAGCTGCCACATGTAGAGCAATGCCCTGAACCTTCCTTTGCCAAGGAAATAGTGCAGTGGGGGGCCTGGGCCAGGGGTGCAGGTGCCTCCCTCATGCCTCGCAGAAGTGGCTCCATTTGTGCGTTGATTCATTCCACAAAAGCCTCTTGAGCCTCTTCCCTTTGCACAGCCCAGGGAACATACAGGCCATAAGATTTGGGCATTTGTCACATCAGAGGGCCCTTGTGCACATCAGTGGGTTTAATTGGACACCTGTCCCACATGCTGGGACTGAACTGTTGCCTCCTGTCATTCGTTATCCATGTTCTGCATCTCCGTTGTCATTCCACAGGCCCTGGATGGCATCCCTCTGGATCTCCCTTCTGGTTATCAGCTCTTAGTCCCTTCTTGGGGCTCTAGGAAGCCCTGGGAGGATGTTTCCTGAGGCCCAGTGGTGTGGGTGTGATAACCCACCAGAGCTCCTTCCCTGCGAATGAGTCGGGCTGGCCTTCAAGGCGTTAGGGAAAGTTGGTCCATTCTTGTGCCAGGGTGGGCCGACTGGTTCAATGGCCTCCACACGCCCCCGCCTCTCACAGGCACTCTGACATCTGGCTCTGTCTTGAATCAGCCTGCAGCCCCTAGGCAGGCTAGCCGACTCACTCCCAAGACCTAAAGCCTGTGCCACCCACTTATGTAAAACAGGAGGACAGACCAGCCTCCTGGCTCCTCTTACCATGCCCCACAGACTGCAGAGCTGATGGTTCATGGGGTTGCTTCCCAGAAGGTGTTGGGTTATATGGGAAAAAACAAAAACAAGCCCCATGTCCTTAGCATGACTGCCCTTTGGCCTGCATCCAAAGCAGCCATGGCCGTGGCCTGTTCTTCCCAGTCTTCCAGAGCCCTTGCTGAAACTCTACTGAGGCAGAGAAGTGGTAACCTACTATTTTGGGTTCCCACCCTTGGGGGAAAGCAATTTGGGGAAGGGAATTGCAAGCTTGTCTTTGTGGTTGAGCCTCCTACCCCAGGGCTGGGGTGGCCGGGCCAGTGGAGTCAGTCTCCAAGGCTGCGGCCTACTGCCTGCCTGCCTGCCTGCCTGCCTGCCAGTGCCAAGCCCTGTCCTCAGGGTGGCTGAGATGCTGTGGTCCTGGCTTCATGCCTGCCCTCCCTTTTCGAACACTACCTCACTGAGACTTTAGACTGGGCACTGGTGTTGGCCCCATTTCACAGCTGGGAGCACTAAGCCAGAGAGACCGCGTTCTATCTCATCACATTGGAGGGCAGCTGTTAGTTTGAATCTCTGGTCCCAAGCTAGGATGGGGGTCTCTGAGCTGTGCCTCTAAGGCAGTCAGAGGTGGCTTTACCTGAAGCAGTTCTCCTTCCCAGGCTGGCAATACCTTACTGTGCTTACAGGGCTCACTTGAGCTTCTGTCCTAGGTATGTAATTAGCCAGACTCAGACTAATAACAGTGTTGCTCCCTTCAAAGGGCCTGGTGACGGGCCCCACCTCACTGCATATGGAAAGCCCTTAGGGTAGTGTAGGGCAAGTAGAAGTGTGATAGGACTACACCCCAAGGGAGACAGCCCCGAAGAGCGAGGGGGCAGGCAGAGGGGTGGGCTTCTGGAAGCACCCTGATGGAACATTTCTCTCTCCCCGACCCTGCTGAGGCCTGGGCTACACCCCCAACCATGTCCCCATACCACAGCCCTCCAAGATGGGGTCTCCCTTTCTCAGCCATGGCAATAGTCCACTTCTTCTGGCCTTCTACCGCTAAAGGACACTGAGATTAGAACACACAGGTTGAATTGGGACATGTGGCTCAGGTCCACTGACACCATAGTGTCTCCCAGCTCTATCCAGAATGTGGGTAGGCTTAGAGATCCCTGGAGAGGGCAAGGAAAGGGGTTCTAGAAGTTTCTAGCTTTCATGGTGCCATCCTCAACCAGGCAGGATACAGAGTCTGTCCTGTGGACTCCCACTGTGCATTGTCTCAGTGCCTCCTGCCCTCTGCCCACCACCAGGGAAGGAAGCCATGTTGAAGCATCGTGACTATGAGACAGCCACCCTATCAGACATCAAAGCCCTCATCCGAAAGCACGAGGCATTTGAGAGTGACCTGGCTGCACACCAGGATCGTGTGGAGCAGATTGCGGCTATAGCCCAGGAGCTCAAGTAAGTGGGCTCATGGCATCCCTCACCCGCTTCCCCTCCAACACCCTGCCCAGAGCAGTGGTAGGCAGGCCCCAGGCCCAGCTTGCTCATGCCCAGAGTGGGTCCTTCCACTTCTGTCCACCCTCACCCCTTTCAGATGCTAGGGCTTTAAGGGGTGATGCCTGTTGCCCATCTTGTCTTAACCCTGGATAAGAAACATAGTGGGGTCTAGATTCTCTGACCCCTTGTCGTGATTCTTCAGGCTGTTGGGGTCCCTGGACTCCATCTCCCTCTCTGTGACACCGAGAGATCCCTGGCCCTACCCCCACCGCCGCCACTCCTCTAGGGACTAGGCTACACAGAGAGCCCATTGTTGTTTGGGCCCCTTTCTTCTCCAGCTTAGAATACACTATTGTAAGAGCTTCCAGCCAGCTGGTTCTTTGCCCTCCCTCCTCTGCCCCAGTCAGATAAACTTGTGCACACAATTAGTACACTGAGCCTCAGAGCCAGTGAATGCAGCCTTATTCCACCAGCCCAGCAGCCTACAGTGCAGCAGGGAGGACCCAGGGAGTGGGGGCTGGGGTGCGGGGGGGCATGCCTTCATGGAAAATCTACAGGTCCTGGAGGGGTGGCAGGACTCCCAAAATAGCCATCATCTCAAAAATGGCATCCTTGGCTAGGACTGCCCTTTCCACAGACCCCTGCCCCAACCCGCCACAGTCACTTCTAGAGTTTTGCTTGTTCCTACAAGGCTGGTGCCCAGCGTGATGTCCAGGGGAGCCCCGTGCAGAGAATGGTTGGTTTCCTCCCTGATGCACTCCCTCCACATTGCCCTGTTGCTTGGGGGTTCTCCATTCGCTCAGCCACTAGAGACAAAAGTACTGGGGGCCTCCCGGGAACACAGTGCTCCTGTTGGAAGCTCCCCTTAAGAGTCCTGCTGTCTCTCCTAGGGGAGTTTGCACTCAGACCAAGGGGGGTCAAGGCCACAGATGTCTGCAGGGTTTGTTGGGGAAGGACGTGGGCAGGCAGGTTCCCTGGTTGATGAGCGAGCCCCTGGATGCTGCTAAAAAACAGATTTGGAATAAATCCTAGGTCAGCCTACCTCTCAGGCACTAGGGGACAGCCATGTGAGACCCATTTCCCTGAGTCAGGGGACAGATGGTCCTGAAGCAGCTTTCTAGACAATAATCCTGGAGGAGAGAAAGGGAGGGCTAGGTAGAGTGCTGTTGGTTCCCCCAAAGATGAGTCGGGACCGGGAGCCGGCCAGGACAAGCTTTGATGGACAGCCCGGGCAAGCATTGGTTAATGGCAGGGATGAGAACCCACAGGTCACTATGCTCTACCTGCACTATATCCTTTAATCCCCCAGCAGGGATGGCTGAGAGCCTTCAATGTCCATATTCCCCTGAGTTATAGAAGGGGAACTGAGGCACAGAAAGACCAAGGGCCTTGCCAAGGTCACCCAGATAGAAAGTGGTCAAGACAGGAGTAGAACCCAGGCTGCCTGGCCCCCTGGAACACAACCTTGCTCCCTCTAACAGCCCTTACCTGCCTTCCTGCCCTGTATCCTCCCTGCCTATCTGGCTCACCAGGTGGGTGAGACAACTATCTGTCTGATTCCCATGTCCTATTCTTCCTCAGACTTGTCCCACCCCTCGCAGGCCCCCAAGGTTTTACCTGTACACTGACTCCCTAGGGCCCTGCTGCTAAGAGTATCCAAGTGCCTGGACTGCAGGAGATAGGAATTCTGGGACTGATGGGGAGTGAAGAGGCTAAAGCATGTGCAGGGCTTGGGACAAGGACTGATTATATCTGTCCAGTGTTTCCCAAACCTCAGTCATTCGAATAATAATACCTATACCCTAATCAGCTCACTCTTTTCTTAAATACATTACCAGTTATTTACAGTGAGATTGCAGGCTAGTTGTGTGTTTTTTCTTTTTATTTATTTATTTATTTATTTATTTATATTTTTATTGTTTTTGACAGAGAGAGAGAGAGAGAGAGAGAGAGAGAGAGATAGAGACAGAGAGAACTGAACTGGGGGAGCTCCCCAGCTCAGCATATGGGTCTGCAAGGGCCGGGGCCAGGATTCGATCACAGGTGCAAAGTGAGCGCTTAACCCACTGAGCCATCCCGGCTTCCCCATGTGTGTTTTTTCTTAAAGCCCATTAAAATAAACACACACCTTTAATAAATAGCCGTTGCTACTTTTACCTGTGGGTGCGCAGGACTGCTCTCAGGGCTGCACATGCCTTAGGTGACCTGCTCTTTGCAGTAACACACCACCACTTCACCAATCAGAGGACAGGCATCTACACTGGCTCTCCCTGGCCCAGGCCTGCACGTGTACGACATGCAGCCAGAATTCAGACAGGGAACCCTTGCTCCCGCGTGCACTCTGCTGGACTTCCTTTAGTTGGAAAAGCAGTCCATATACAGGCTTGCTTGAGGGCCACACTTGGGTTGCCCTCCCTAGCCCTGTCCCCCAAGTGTGCGTATTGTTTTTTGGGGGGTTTTGGTTGTTGTTTTTTAAGATTATTGTTTTTGACAGAGAGAGAGAGAGAGAGATACAGAGACAGAGAGAAGGGAGAGGGCCCAGAACAGTCTCCATAGTTGCACATCATCGGTTTTTTCACATAGTTTCATTCCACAGGTGGGCGGGGCTACACAGGGCAGGAACTGGGCCCAGGGTCTCACCCCGGTGAGAACTGAACTGGGGGCACTCCCCAGTTCAGCATATGGGTCAGCACAGGCCAGGGCCAGGATTTGATCCTCGGTCCCTGTGGCTACAAAGTGCTTAACCCACTGAGCCATCCTGGCTTCCCCATGTGAGCATATTGTCACAGAGCAACTCATAAAGTGGGAGAGCAGAAGGGAGCCCCTGCTCTCTCTATTACCCCTGCCCCCAAGCCCAACCCTCAAATTCCTACTATCCATGGGGGCTGTGGGCTAAGGTGGTGATGGATGACTGATAGCCTTTAGTGTTGATGTCGCCTGGGGCCCCTGGGGGCATGTGGGTCCAAGTAAACCCTGACAGCCTCCTGCTGGGTCTCACCACTTTCTGCCCTACCTACAGCGAGCTGGATTACTACGACTCCCACAACGTCAATACCCGGTGCCAGAAGATTTGTGACCAGTGGGATGCCCTTGGCTCTCTGACCCACAGTCGAAGAGAAGCCTTGGAGGTAAGGAGTGGGCAGTGTCACCCTGGAGCCTGGTGCCACCACTGCTTTGGGAGACATTCTCTGAGCGCTTGGGACCCCAGGACTTCTTCAACATCCACACCCCCCCGGTCACTGACTGATCTCCCTCCACTGTCCCTGTCCCTCCCCACTCATGCCAGAAAACAGAGAAGCAGCTGGAAACCATTGACCAGTTGCATCTGGAATACGCCAAACGGGCAGCCCCCTTCAACAACTGGATGGAGAGCGCAATGGAGGACCTGCAGGACATGTTCATTGTCCACACCATCGAGGAGATCGAGGTCTGTTCCCATCCGCCCTTCTCGCGGTTTCTCCACATGACTGGGCTGCCCCTCACCCCTGCTCCCTCTCCCAGGGCCTGATCTCAGCCCACGACCAGTTCAAGTCAACACTGCCAGACGCCGACAGGGAGCGGGAGGCCATCTTGGCCATCCACAAGGAGGCCCAGAGGATCGCTGAGAGCAACCACATCAAACTGTCCGGCAGCAACCCCTACACCACTGTCACACCCCAGATCATCAACTCCAAGTGGGAGAAGGTGGGCGTGTTGGTCAGCAAGGCTGGGCCAGGGCCAGCCAGGCAAGACCGCGCCCCCAACGGCTCCTGCTTGTCCCTTCCTTAGGTGCAGCAGTTAGTGCCCAAGCGGGACCACGCCCTCCTAGAGGAGCAGAGCAAGCAGCAGTCCAATGAGCACCTCCGCCGCCAGTTTGCCAGCCAGGCCAACATTGTGGGGCCCTGGATCCAGACTAAGATGGAGGTAACAGCCCTGTTGAGCCCGGGGCAGAATTGGGAGAGTTCCAGTGAGCAGGAGGTATCCGCCTGTGGTACGACGTGCCGTGTGCTCCCAGGGCCAGGGGACTTAGAAGCCCAGTTGGATTTGGGTGGACGAGATGATATGGATGGAAATGGCAGTGCCACCCTGAGGGCTGCTCAGCTGAGGAGTCACACAGAGATGGCTTCGAAATACAACCCTGCCGTTGACTGGTGATAGTGAGCTTAGGCACAGTTTAATCTTGCTCGCCAGTTTTTTCATGTCTAAAATGGGGGTGAAACAGTTATTTCATTCCCTCAACAAATGCTGCTGTGTGCTGCTCGGCGCCGGCCCTGTTGTGAGCACCGGTGTAGCTGTGACCCTTGGGTGCAAGCTCAGACCCTCATGATGTGCTCACAGTAACCCTCATGACCCAGCCACGGGAAGGTTTGTAATCATGCCATTTGTGACTCTGGCCACCACTTAATGAGCTCTGACTACGTGCCAGGCCCATGCTAACCTCGGTGAAACTCAGCAGCTGGGTATAGGCAGGGCGGCCTTGGCTGGCCTTGGCTCAGCATTGGCCTGCTGCACAGCGTGGCCACTATGGGGCTGTGCTCACGGGCCCCGGGCTCCAAAGTCAGCCAGGCCTGGTTCAGGTACTCACTCTGCCTCTCTCTGTGAGAAGTTGCTCTTTGGGCCTCAGCTACCACGTCTGCAGACAGCCTGTCACGGGGTCATGGTGGTAGTTGGGCATGTGCAGCTCTTGGCATGGAATCTGTCCAGCTTGGCTGCTTTAATACTAGAGGGTGGGACTGGAGCAGACAGTCAGCGCACCTCAGGCCTTCCAGTATGGGGCCCCCTGGGCAGAGGCCATGGCCCACCAGCCCCTAGCAGCTGCCGCCGTCTTCTGTGCAGGAGATCGGGCGCATCTCCATCGAGATGAACGGAACCCTGGAGGACCAGCTGAGCCACCTGAAGCAGTACGAGCGCAGCATCGTGGACTACAAGCCCAACCAGGACCTGCTCGAGCAGCAGCACCAGCTCATCCAGGAGGCCCTCATCTTCGACAACAAACACACCAACTACACCATGGAGGTAGGCCCTGTCACCAGCACCGGGGACCCCTGTGCTGCCCAGGGGGACATGGCTGCAGCTTCCTCTGCCGTTTCTCTCACTCTGACTGAAAAGACTAGATCAAATGTGTACTGTTTCCCTATGGTTACATTTCCCATCACCATGGCAACACGTGCCTCATCAAGACAAGTACCTGGGAGGGCAGCACCTTGTCCCCCTGTGCCTCAGCAGTTGTCCCCTTGAGGACACAGGTCCAGCCAGCCCGTGCGAGTCCATGCACACCATCTCTCTACAGCTGGGTACGGTGTCAGGGCTGGTAACTGTCATATTGGTAGCTTGAAATTATCCATGGTGACAGTGTTGATACCATGCATACCACCTGCAGATGCCACTCCTCCCGCCACAGCACACACACCAGGAAAGCAGTTAAATTTTGGCCAGCCTACCTCTGCAGTTTCTGTGTGGATCCTGGCACAGGTGTTGGGCTCATCCTCTGCTTCATCTGTCACTAGGACATGAGCCCTGCTGGTTGGCAGAGGCAGCAGTGGGTGCCATGTTTGTGTCCCTGTGTACAGATGAGGTGCACAGAGTGTGGGGCTAGACTGTGTTTGGGAGACCGAGTCAGGGCCAGCCTGATTCCAGGTCACATGCACACCCCACGTGAGCAGAACCCAGTTCCAAGGCCCCCTCAGCAGCAGCCCCATTGGTCCCAGCACCCCCGCCCGCTGGCCTGCAGTCATGGCCTCGCTCCTCCCCCAGCACATCCGTGTGGGCTGGGAGCAGCTGCTCACCACCATCGCCCGCACCATCAACGAGGTTGAGAACCAGATCCTCACCCGCGACGCCAAGGGCATCAGCCAGGAGCAGATGCAAGAGTTCCGGGCATCCTTCAACCACTTCGACAAGGTGAGCAGCTCCCACTGCCCCTGGCATCTCCCCTCCCCACTGTCACTGTCACCAGCCCCCTTGCCCCTCCATCTTTGCATTTGTTGGTTCATTCACATCATAGTTGCCGACTACTGGTCACCACTCACAGGCTGGTGGGGCCTCAGCCACGGAAAGGGGTACACAGGTGTGTCACCTCAACCCATAGAATGAACAGTTTCCCTCGGGAGAAGAAAGTGGGGTCCCAAGCCCTCTGGGACTGCCTATGAGATCCTGGCACAGAATAAGTCCCAGTACACCCGAGATCTGAGACCTTGCCTGTGAACCTTGGCCACATGTACAGGGTTCTTTTTTTTATTTTTAAAGATTTATTTTTACTGTTTTTGACAGAGAGAGACAGACAGAAGGAGGAGGGCCCAGAACAGTATCCATAGTTGCACATCATTTGTTTTTCCACATAGTTTCATTTCACAGGTGGGCGTGGGGCTGCACAGGGCAGGAACTGGGCCGGGGTCTTCAACCCTACGAGAACCGAACTGGCGGCACTCCCCAGTTCAGCATATGGGTCCACACGGGCCGGGGCCGGGATTTGATCCTCGGTCCCCGGGGCTGCGAAGTGAGCGCTTAACCCACTGAGCCATCCCAGCTTCCCCATACAGTGTTCTTAATCCTGTGGAGGTCACGGCTGAACTAAGAGATACAAACTTGTTTGCAGTTATCTCTCAGATCAGCTGAAACCTCCACAGGGTTAAAATTAAGATTTGGTCTGGCAGCCCCTTTAGAAGGGCCTGAGTGCCAGTTTGTACCAGTCGGCCTCCACCCTGCTGGCCTGATGTCATCTGCGTGTGCCTGCCTTCACCTGTGGGTAGGAGTGTGCAGTCTCAGCCATGCATTGTCAAGCAGGGACACTGACATCCAAGCAGGGAGGGGTGTAGTCTCCTTTCTCCCACCCCAAACCCTGGAGGCAAGGCCCTCTCCCCTCCCTCCCAAGTCCTAGGACTCAATCTTCAATCCTGCCCCACTCAACTCCCACCCTGCTCTGGCCCATAGAAGGTTGCAGGAGGCCTCTAGCTCCCCTTCAGGCCACTCATGTCCCTCCACCTGCCCCGGCCATCTCTGGCCATCACCTTGTCCACGTCACTGCTAACTCTGTGTTTCCCTCCCCCATGTGTTCCCCTCCCCCACCCTCTGCATGTGACCCTGGTCCCTCTCCCCACCTCTGCGCCGGCCTGGTCTCCACACCACCCCTTGCACACCTGCCTTCGGACGCCGGGCAGGACCACGGTGGGGCCCTGGGGCCGGAGGAGTTCAAGGCCTGCCTCATCAGCCTGGGCTACGACGTGGAGAATGACCGGCAGGTACGCGCCCCCTGGGCCCCGGCAGACCACGGCATTAACTGCTCTTCTCTCTCTCTCTCTCTCCTCTCTGTATCCCCTCCCTCACCATTCTACCCCTTGCCGTTGTGTGTTCCATCTCACTGGCTCTCTTGCCTCCTCCCTACCTGTGTGTGTCTCTGACACCTTCCCCCTTACCTGGTCTCTCGGGGCCACTTCTGTCTTCCCCGCTCCTGCCACTGTCCTGTTTCCTTGCTGTGCACATGGGGCGGCCCCTCTTGTCTCCTCTGGGCGTGGCCGCCTCTGCTGTCCCTGCGTCCTCGAGCAGAAGCAGACAGGCAGCATGGACTCGGATGACTTCAGGGCTCTGCTTATCTCCACAGGATACAGCCTGGTATGCAGCCTCTGCCTCCCTCACAGCTGTGCCACTCCTCCTCCTCTGCCCTCCCCCTCCTGTCCCTCCTCCCCTTGCCCTCCCCCTCCTCCAGAGTTTCCAGGTCCTCGGGGACACCCCTCCACCAGAGCAGGGCAGCCTCTCCTCGCCTCCCTCTGCCTGTGCTGCCTATGCTGGGCTGGGGTCCCTCCTATGACTCCCTGAGCCTCCCACCTCCTTTCTTGGAAGCCTCTGGAGAGAGGTTGGGCCTCTGGCTCTCTCCCCTTTCCTTTCTCTTTCTCTCTTTTTCTTCCCCACACTCTAGAGCTAACTTATGAGCCTGAGCCTAGGGCTGAGGAGCAGCAGACCTGTTTGATCTACACCCAACTCCCCACTTCCCAAAAAAAGTGGGAGGGGAGGGGAGGAGCAGAGGTGGCCCATTCCCAGTCTGGGGCACGTGGGGGCAGTCAGCCCGGGAGCCAGGACCCTTGGAGGCAGGCTGAGAGCATGGCGTGCACTCCTGGGTTGGGCCCTGCCCTCCTGGCTCGGTTCTGCCCGCCGGGCCCAGCTTCCCTGTCCTGCTCACACTCTGCCTGTCCCCTGCCTCCCTCCCACCTCGCAGGGTGATGCTGAGTTCAACCGAATCATGAGCGTGGTTGACCCCAACCACAGTGGCCTCGTGACCTTCCAAGCCTTCATTGACTTCATGTCCAGGGAGACCACTGACACAGACACAGCCGACCAGGTCATTGCCTCCTTCAAGGTCCTGGCCGGGGACAAGGTAAGCGGGACGCCTTGGTGCACCTGGGGAAGGTGGGCTGCACCAGGACTGGGTGGGGGGCTGGGGATCAGGGTGCGGTGAGGATGACCCAGAGTTCCACCCTGCCACCCCCAGAACTTCATCACAGCCGAGGAGCTGCGGAGAGAGCTGCCCCCTGACCAGGCTGAGTACTGCATCGCCCGCATGGCACCGTACCAGGGCCCCGATGCTGTGCCTGGCGCACTGGACTACAAGTCCTTCTCCACAGCCCTGTATGGCGAGAGCGACCTGTGAGGGCTCCAGAGAGCCCTGACCCAGTGCCCCGCCTCACCGCCTCCAGGAGGGGCTGGTGGGGCCTCCCTGGTCCATTCCGACTCTGTATCTATGCAAAGCACTCTCTCAGTCCTGGGGGTAGGCAGGGCACCAGGGTGGCTGGGAGGGGCTGGGGCCGGCTCTGTCCTCTCTCTCTCTCTCTCTCTCTCTCTCTCTCTCTCACTGCCTCTCTGCGTGGCCACAGGATCCTCTCCCCTCCCCATAGATAGGAGAGCGGGAGACTTCAGGGTCAGCACTTCTGGTCTGGTAAATACATTGTTTTGTTTTGAACTATGTGGAGGGGACAGTGGGTTCCCTCAGCAAAACAGGTTCCCTCTGAGCCCTAGGAACACCCCACACACCCTGCCCCTTCCTTGGCCCTGAGGTCCCTTCAAGGCCTCCCACATCCAGGCCAAAGCCCTATGTGCCTTGTCCAGGAACCACTGCACCTGAGATGGGCCCAGCAGAGGGTGCCACAGCTACCCAACAGGAAAGAGGACCCCACCCCACCCCCAGCTCCCTTCCTTCACTCAGCCCTCTCCCCTCTGTGATTGCCAGGACATGAGGTACAGCTCAGCACCCCACTTTTCTGCAACAGAGGAGTGGGATTGGGGCCGACCAGCCTTTTGTTCCTGCTCCCAACTCACCCCCATCTTGCTTTGTCTGGACCTGTGTCTCTCAGATTTTCTAAGGACCAAAAACAATAAAACAAAAACAAAAAAACAAAAAAATTCACAAAAAAAGCTATAAAAAAATAATTAAAAACTTTCAGAGAATTACTATTTACTTTATTAACTTACGGATTTATTATATAAATATATATTCACCTAGCAACATATCTTTGCCGCCTCTTGCTCTCATAATGAAGACATAGCTGATTTGCCCCCCTCCTCCCCCCAGCCCCTGAGCTGATTTTTCTGTTGTCTGTCATCAAGCCTGGGTCTCTGGGGACCCTCCTGAGGTGGAGGGTGGGCTGCTGGCCTGGCTGCCTGTTAGTTGATGGTTTTGCTCTTATCTCCCCCACCCCCATCCCCCCCCTTTTTTTTTGAGTTTATTCTGATTTTTTTTTTTTTTTTTTCTCGGTTTCTGGATAAACCACCCTTCTGGGACAGGATAATAAAACATGTCATATTTTTAAGGAGTCCCACAGTGTCCTCTTTTTCTCCTAGCTGTGTCCTCACTTCTTAGCAGAGCAGTGATAGAGCACCTCTCCTCAGTGAGGCAGGGCCCGGGCACGGTGCCCTGTTCCCGCGAGTGTAAAAACAAGACTGCTGGGGACCCAGTGGGGCCCAGGTGCTCTTAGAAGCGAATGATGCTGGCTGGTTCAATAGCCTGCACCAGGTTAGGTGCCGTTACCACCGCTGCTGGCCGGCTTCCGGGGCACGTCCCCAGCATCAGCATCAGCACCCCGGGCCAGGCATGGAGGAGGGGGTCTGAGGAAGCTGCTTTTGCTCACACCCCTCCTGCTGTGGAATCCACTGGTCCAGGCTGGCAGGGAGAGAGGTGGGGCTCCCGTGCCAGGGTCCTAGGAGAAGGTGGCCACCTCTGCCCACTGGGCCAGAGAAGACGGGCTTGAAGCGGGTTCCCTAGGCCTGCTGGAGCCGCCCTGCAACCCTCCCAGCCCAGGCTCACCTGGCTGCGGGTCAGGCAGACGACCCCCTCGCCCCCATCCAGGTGCTGACTGCAGTGGCCTGTGCAGAGGGGTGGGGTAAGCACCTGCCGCCGAGGCTCACCCACGGGCGAGACGGCTTCTGTCCCCCCACCCCCATGCCAGGGGTGGCACTCACGGAAGACGCAGGTGAGCTGGGCCACACAGGACACGAAGCGCTCGAAGTCCACACGCAGCCGGCTGTCCCGGTAGCGGCTGGTGAGGGCCTGGGTCAGCTGGTTGTTGAGGTGGAAGCCTGGGGGGAGGGGGGGGCACTTCTGAGCCTGGGCTGCCGTGACCCCCACCTGACTTCCCAGGGAGACAGACCCTACACGTCTGTAGGCTTCAGTTTCCTCGTCTGTCAAACGGGGAGAACAGCCAGGGCCCCATAGGCTGTGGTCTATGCAGAGCACTTAGGACTGTCTGGCACACACCGGCTCTGTCCGTGTTACTCCACTGCAGAGCTGCCCACGGGAAGGCTGCTGCAGCAGCACTTGCTCGTCAGTCCCGTTTGGAGTCCGTTCTTTATGCTCTACACAGGGCAACTTCTAAATGCAGACATCTGATAACTCCACAGAGCTTCTAAAAGCCACAAACACTGGCTCTCCCAGGTCATAGGCATACCTCCGGGGCTGGAGGTGGCAGGGTGACAGTCCCTCCATGCTCCGCACATCCAGATAAGCACAGTTCATGGGCCTCTTCTGCCTCTGAACACCCATCCACCCCCCCACCCCCACATCCATTTAACCCATTTGTCAAGTGCCACCATCACGTCACATGCTGGGCCTTGGCCAGGTGTGGTTGGGGGTCTGCAGCCTCATGCTGGTGCTGTGACCGCCACAGGTCGGTCTGGCCTTCGTCTGCCCTCAGATTTGAGAACAGCTGCTGTGCCCAGGGCTGTGGGGAACCCCAGACTGAGAAGGCAGGAACCCTTCAGCTGCCCCTCAGGGATTCCTGTCTTCCTTTCATGGAAACACGGCTTCCTCTAACCACTCCTGAGGGCTCTGTGGCCTGTGGTTCCTGATAGGGGAGTCCTTGCCTGGACTTGTAAAGACCCACTGGGCCCTAGTGACCGTGACCTCCCCATTACCTGTCCCCAAAGGCCCACTGTCCCGAGCTGCCTGCTGGCCCTCACAGATTGCACCTCCTCTCCCACTTCCCTCTTTCCCCTCTTCCACTTGGACCTTGGGCTTTGTCCTGTCTCCTTTGTGCATGCTGCCCCCTCTGCCCAGAGCACCTCATCCCCTACTGGCCTGGGGTATTCCTCCTCGTCTCACTCCTTCAGGAAGCCCTTGGAGATACCCGCAGCATTGAGCACCTCTGGGCTCCCATGGCTCCCTGTGCATCCTGTCCCCACCCTGGCCACTCGGGGCTGCTCTGGACTGGAAGCTATGGGAGGTCAGGGAAGGGTTTCTGGTCCCCACAAAATTCCCGGCTTCAATCCAGTCTCCCAGAGCGTGCTTTCTGCTGGTCCCCTCCCTGACATTCCCTCCTCCAGACAGCCGTCCCTGTGCACTCTGACCATGGACTTGCCTCTACCTCTTCTCTCTCAGACATATTTTATTTATTTTTTATATATATATATATTTATTTTTGACAGAGACAGAGAGAGAGAGAGAGAGAGAGTGATACAGAGAGAGAACTGAACTGGGGGCACTCCCCAGTTCAGCATATGGTTCCGCACGGGCCGGGGCCGGGATTTGATCCCCGGTCCCTGGCGCTTCAAAGTGAGCGCTTAACCCACTGAGCCATCCCGGCTTCCCCTCAGACATATTTTTTAAAAGTTATTTTAAAGAGCTGAAGTCCTCATGAGGCCTCATAGGGCTCTCCTGTCTTCCCACCAATCGTTTCCTCTGACCATCTCCCAGAGCCACACTGTCCCCTGGTCCTTACCTCCATCTCAGGGCCCCTCCACACCAGCGTCCTTGGGCACAGGCTCACACCTCAGGGCCGTTGCACTGGCTGTCCCCTCTGTCCGCATTGCCCTTGCCCCAGTGTCCCCAAGGCTCATTCCTCCTGCAGGTCTGTTCAACCTCAGCGAGGCCTTCCCTGACCACCCTGCCCTACCACAGCCCACCCCCTGCATGCCCTATGGCCCTGGCCTGCTTCCTTTTTCTGCCATAGCACTTATCACCACCTGACCTCTGCCTGTGTCACTGGAACGTCAGCCCCTTAAGAGCACGGGATCAGTTTTCTTCTGCCTAGAACAGCTGGCACATACCTCTTAGTGATACTGAATAAATGGAACAAACTCCATCTTCCCCATGTTCTCTGTCTCTCCCCCCTGCTTCTGTCCATCTGGGACTCCATTTCCCATTTTTCCACGTCTCCTTTCTGACTCCATCCCTCCCCCTCTTGGGCTCCTTTCTTTCCTGGATCTTTGACCTCCCTGAGTCACCCTTTGCTTCGCTGTGGCTGGGGTAGGCGCTGGGGACCTGGGAGCTCCTGTCTGACCCCACCCCCACACCCCTGTCCCCCTATACACAAGAGGGGTCACACTCTTGCAGCCAGCCTGTGTTGGAGCCATTTTACAGAGGGCAGTGGAGGCCCAAGGAGGTGGACTCAAGTGCCCAGGGTGACCAAGGAGGAGTAAGTCAGTAGTTAGGATTCCAACCCAAGCTCAGCGGAATGCAGGTTATTCTGCCAGGGTTCCCGGGCACACCAGCTCCTTGGCCTCTCAGGCCACCCAGTCCTTGCCAAGAGCTAGCAACATGCTAAGGTGTTGGCTTTGTGCATGGCAGCAGCTGAGTGGGCGGCTGGGATTCCACGAGGACAGGCAGGAGGGAGAGCCAGTCCTGTCCCCACCACTCACCCCAGGACCACTGCCCATACCTGCGGCATTCAGCGCCAGCCTCAGCTCGTGCGAGTTCATGGTTCCAGAGGTGTCCTGGTCGAACTTGTCGAATATGGCCTGGGTGGCGAGGAAGAGGTCAGCCCCTCCCCCAGGCCTCTGAGCTCCCGGAAGAGGGCTGAAATGGGGCCTCAGAAGCCAGACAGCCCGGGTTCCCACCCCAGCTCCTTTCCTGGCTACGTGCCTGGCAAGCAGCGTCGCCGCTTTGGGCCTGTTTCACAATCTGTAAAATGGGGTCAATAGTAATAGCAGTAACAAGGTGGTTGTGAGGACAAGCTAAGGTTCTACCCACTGGAGGCCTAGTGAGGGCTCCATAAATGGCTTTATTACTAGGCAGAGGCCTTGGGCCATTTTCTCATATGCATGGTGTGTGTATATGGGGGTATCACTGCCTCCCGTTGGTAGACAAGCAAAGGCCCCTCGGAGGGGACGTGACTGGCCTAAGTCACACGGCCAGGAAGAGGCTGAGCTGGGGAGCTGGATGACAACCCAGGACCAGAGCCTGTGCTCTGTCTTGATCCCTGAGCTGTTCATTGCCCCTCAAGGGACTACAGGGCACGACGATGGGGCAGGGACGCCCCAGCTAGAACCTTCCAAGTCTACTTGGAGTGGTCCGGTCACCCTTCTCCCTTGGGGCCCTGCTAGCGCATAGAGCACCCATGTCCTTATTAGACAAGTGCCTCTCCTTCCAGGAGGAGGCGGCTCCCTGCAGGCCCCCACCTTACCTGCCACTCCTGGAGGTGGCCCCAGAGCTGCTGGAACTGGTGCAAGGCCAGGCTTTGCCCATGCTGGGGATGGGACATATGGTCAGTGTCCCCAGAAGGGAAGCACAGGCCCCAACATCCCCACTCCCCACCCACACATGGCCCCCATCATGTACCCCAAAGCACTGCAGCAGCTGCTCACAGGTCCTGAGCCCAATTTCTCCGGGGGTCCGGGTGTAGGCCCTGGCTGCAGGAAACAAACAATAACCCTGAACTTCCTGTGGGCCAGCCATCACTGGGAGTGTTAGGAAAAACTGTATCCCATTTTATAGAAACAGGCCCAGCGAGCCAAAGGAATGCTGCCAACTAACAGCGGGGATTTGAACTCAGGCAAGGGGATTCCGAGTGCTAGCAGCCACACTCCCTGCCTCTCCCTTGGAGGAAGGGTCTTATGACGGCCAGGGTCAGGCCACAAGTCCTGCCACAGGACCCACGTGTGGGGAGATGCCGTCAGGCTGAGCCCAGGTTTCCCAAGGCCATGCTCCTAGCCGCATCCTGGATGAGCACCCACAGGGCTCTGCTCTGGTTCCCCACTCACCAGGCTCCAGGGCAATGCTTAGTAAGGTCTGGAGCTCAGGGGCACCGAGTTCTTCCTCCTGAGCAAGGAGAGAGCAGGTTATGTGGCCATTGACTCAGGCAGCCATTCAACACGGCGGTGCTGGGGACACAGCAGAGACAGAACGGTCCAGGGAGGGTACTCAGGGCTGCAACGGGGAAGCACTGGCCTGTGGAGCCCACAGTGGACATGCGGCTGACAGCCGGGGTGGGGGTCGGGGCAGTTTCCAGTGAAGGGCACATTAGAAAGATGAGGGCTTGGGTGCGGGGAGTGAAGGGACAGAAGGCAGCCAGGCACAGGTAGTCTGAACAAAGGCCCTGAGGCAGGAAAGAGCTGTGAGCACTCTGAGAGAAGGTCATGAAATTTAAGCGGGAGGAGTGGGGGACTAAATAAAAATGAGACATTCAGGGTGGGGGGCGGGGGTTCAAGGGAAGGAGCGGGACCCCCTTAGCCCTGTCTTTCTCACCTCTCCCGCCAGCTCCTGAAACAGCTGCTCCAATCTCAACTCCAGGGGAATGAAGGGGGCCTGCGGGGTGGGGGAGTTTAGTTCTGACAAGAGGGTCCCCACCCCCACCTCGTGGCGCTCCCTCCGGGAGCGGCCCCTCACCTGGAGGGCGTGCAGATCGGCGCTGATCACGTCGTCGATCTCCCTGCAAATTGCAGAGAGCAAGTGTGGGAGGGGCTGCCCGCCTGGCGCCTCAGGCTGGGGGCGCCCTGGGGGCGGGGCTGACACACGGGGGTGGGGATTCCGGAGGCGGGGCAAGGGGCCTAGGCTCACACGGCACTGTGGCTGCGCTCCGAGAAGATGCGCAGCGTGAAGTCGGCCTCGTCGCCGACGCGGGCAGCGCTGGGCACCACCAGGTAGTGGCCGGGGCGCAGGCGGCAGCGGCGGCTCACGTCGCGGCGGGCGCAGAGGGGCGAGCGGTCAGCGCGCAGCAGGCCCGGCAGGAGCGCGCGACTGTGCGGGGTGTCCCAGAGGCCCAGCAGCTGCAAGGCCGGGCGGGCGAGGGGGAAGTGCGTGGCCATGGCCGCCCAGCTTCACGCCACCCTTCTGTCCACTCACCGCACCCCTCCAGACCGCCAGCTGCAAACCCACTCGTCCACCAGTCAGCCAAGCACCCCTAGTCCCTCCCTGCCCCAGGGCAGGTTGTCTGAGCCCCTGGGGCTGATTCAGGGCTGGATGGAGTCTGGGGTCCCATCTGAGACCCACCTCCTCCGGGATCTGAAAGAAAGAGCAGAGAAAGTCAGGGCCCCCAGGGAGGAAGTGGCCACCCCTCAGAGTCCCCTCCCTCCTTTCTTCGGAAGCCCCTGGGCCAGAAACCCTGTCCCAGCCCCTCTTTGACCCCCTCCTGGACCTGTCCCTCCTGCCTCTTCTCTGTTCCTTGTCCCCTCCTTGATCCTCACCACCCTCCTGCCCTTCCTCTGACTTCTCCCTTCCTGTCCCTTCTGACCCCCAGCCTCTGTCTCTTTCCCTGCCCCCCAGTCTCTCCTTGACGCCCCTCTGATTCCCTCAGCTGGGGGTCCCACCTGGAACACGTGGAAGCACACAGTGAGGTAGGTGAGGCCCTGGGCCCTCAGGCAACGCCGGTTGCGCTGGATGAGTGACAAGAGGACTGTGCACTTGGGAACGCGGGCCCGTGGAGCAGGGCCCCGTGCCTCTGCTGCCCGCCAGCTCCCCCAGGGCCCCTCCTCCTCCTCCTCCCCATCAGGCTCCAGCAGTGTCAGCCGGAACTGGGGGTTGGTCCAGAAGGTTTCTAGCAGAGGAGAAAGAAATGGAGCTCCCCGCCTGGCTTGGGACCCCCGCTTGCCCCTCCGGTCCCCTGGGGCCTCACCGGCAGTAGGCTGGCTCCCGCCAGAGTTGAAGCCTCGCACCCAGCGGCCTTGGAAGGTATTGACGTGCCAGCCGCCTCCAGCGGGGCTGGGCCCCAGCACCTCAGGGCTCAGTGAGCAGATCTGGACGGTGTTGAAGTGGTGGAGGAAGTCCTGCAGCTCCATCCTGGACAGTGGCCAGCAGTCAGACCCTGTGCCGCCCCCACCTCCCCGGGCCCCACCTCCCAAGTATCTCAAGACCTTAGCGTGACCCCCAAACCACAAAGCCTCCCAAATCGCTCAGGTATTGCCAAGTACCTTTCACTCCAATATATATTCTCATGTCTCCAGAATGACCCCCAAATCCCTGAGCCCTCTGGCTCCCCGAGATTTCTCCAAGTCCTCAGAAATGCCCCCACAAGTCGCCAATATCCACATAGTCTCCTCAAATATTGTCAAGTTGTCTTCAGACCCCAAATATCAAGACTCAGTCACCAACAGGTATCCTGCCCCTCACTAATGCCAAATCTGAAGAAACGCCCCAGGTGTCACCAAGCCCCACACTTGCCCTTAATATTACCCATCCCTCTTCTGCCCCGCAGAGATTACTATGCCTCCCAATTCCCCCAATACTACAGTGATACCTTGGAATTCGAACGCCCCAAAACTCCAACAACATGGAATACGAACGAAAAAATCAAGCAAATTTTGCCTCGGAATCTGAACGCCAACACTTTGTTCCCGTGGGACGTATGGACCGTACGGCCCGTAGCTTTATCCGAACGCCCACTCGTCTTGGAACTTGAACGTTTTGGAACTCGAACAGGGTTCTGGGACAGATTAAGCTCGAATTCCAAGGCATCACTGTAGTACTACTAATTCTTCCTCCACTCCCCCAGACAGAACCCCACCCCCAGATCACCACCAATGTGGACAGTCTCACCGATTAGGGACCCTTCTGCACGCATGTCTGCCATGCCCCCCCAAGCAGGACTCACCCGCTCTGAGCCCCCTGGCCGGCGCCTCTGCCCTACTCACCAGAACTCGCCATCCTCCTTCTGCACCAGCAAGGCATCTCGCCACTCGGTGGGGAGCGCATCCCAGCGTGGGCAGCTGGAGAGATGGGGGTGTAAGGGGTTGGGGGGTCATGCTCATCCCCTCCCCATCACCCCAAATCTGTCCCACCTGTCACTCCAGGCCCCAGTCCACTCCACGCGGCCCCATGGATTCCGCAGCCGCAGCAGCCGCAACTTGGTGAAGCCCAGTGACACCTGAGGGCAGCACTGTCAGTGGGGGTGGTGTCTGGACACCCCCGACCACCCCACCGGTGGGGGAGGCTCACCTTGTATGTGCCGGTGACTGAATACGCATGTCCCTTCACCAACCCGTCTTCCGTACGGTACTCACCCCGATCACTCTGGGGGGAGGACAGGGAATGGTGAGGCCATGGCGGGGGACAGGCAAGTGTCTGCTTCTTTTTGCCCCCCACAACCTCCTGCCACCAAAGCAGGAGTCAACCAAAGCACCCAACTGAATGTCACAGGGCTCCAAGAGGGGTGGGGGCTGCTGAGTGAAGGCGAGGGAGGAAGCACGGAAAGAGAAATGGAGACAAGAGACAAAAATAGATCGAAAGAGGAGAGAGACAGACTTGAGACGAAGAAACAGAAAGACAGGAGATGGATAGAGGCAGAGAAACAAAAGACACAGTGAGTCAGTCAGTCACTGAGTATAAGATGAAGCAAATGATTGAGCGAGTGAGTCAGACCAGCTCAGTGAATGATGAGGATGTGATCGAGTCACAGAAGAACGTATGACCCAAGCTGAGCCCGTGAAAATCGATTCTGGCACTTCGTTGAGATTCTCAGAAAGAGGCACTCTTCCCTTCCCGCCACACCCAGGGGATGGGAGGGAACTGTGGGTGCTTCTTTTGTGCCAAGGAGGGAAAGCCTACCTGAGTGAGGCTAACCCAGAACCAGGAATAGAAAAACACCCTCATAGTGTCCCACAAGCACCTGGATCCTGCTCTGCCTGAGGCTCATTAGTTCTGAGAGTGAATAAATGTCCTTTGGACTTGCTTGTATTTGATTTGTGAGAGAGAATAAACCAACAGTGAAAGAAAGGAGAACGACCCAACGCCTCCCCCTCCAGCTGCCACCATGCACGGGTCCTGGTGGGGAGGGGGTTGCTCCATGGGAGTCGAACTCTCACCAGGGCCGTGGCGCCCACGAGGGACTCCTTGGCCAGGGCATGGCGCAGGGCCGGGAAGAGGCCGGGGCTGTCCTGTCGCAGGTAGAGCACCTCGCCCACGCCGCCTGTGAAGTCCACGAAAGCCTCATTCATGTGGCCGCCGCGCATCACCTCATAGGAGCCGTGGAGCCTGGGGGAGCAGGGCAGGGGTGGGGGGGTCTGAGGTGTGAGCCCCTCGGCAGCCCCTGGGACCTGGGGACCTCTGCCCCAGGGTGTGGGGTCCCAAGGATTATCCCTGAAATTTTCAGACTCTTGAAGTGGGGGGCTGTGGCCCCCTTGGAAATCAGGCCACTGGTCCCTGGACGAGATTTGGACTACATGATTTGGGGGTCACAGGGGAGCTCTGTCAGAATTCTGGGCATCTGGGGGGTGCTATGTCTGAAACTTTAAGTCTCTGAGAGAAAGATGTCTGCTTTGAGGGTAATCCCCATGGTGTTTGTCCAGGATTTTAGATCCGAAGGACGGGAAAAAGAAAAGATTTGAGGGTCTCAGGCCTTACACTCAATATTTTTGGGGTGCTTTTGGTTTCGGGTGGGTCAGAAGAGATTGAAATTACAGGTCCCACAAGGGGACAAATCTTAGGTTTGGTGACTCCAGGACCTGATAAGAGATTTCAGGCTCCTTAAAGAATTCTGGGTGTAGGGGAAGCCGGGATGGCTCAGGGGGTTAAGCACTCACTTTGCAGCCCCGGGGACCAAGGATCGAATCCTGGCTCCGGCCCCGGCCAGTGTGGACCCATATGCTGAGCTGGGGAGTGCCCCCAGTTCATTTCTCACCGGGGTGAGACCCCTGCCCAGTTCCTGCCCTGTGCAGCCCCGTGCCCACCTGTGGAATGAAACTACCTATGTGGAAAAACCAATGATGTGCAACTATGGAGACTGTTCTGGGCCTCCCCTTCTCTCTGTCTCTGTATCTCTCTCTCTGTCAAAAACAATAAAAATTAAAAAAAATATAAAAATAATAAAGTTCTGGGTGTTGAACGGGTATAAAGTTCTGGGTGTTGAACGGGTGTCTAGGAATGTTTTGTGCGCTGTGTGAGGGAGGGGGGGTGTTTGTGAATCGGAGGTCCTTGGGAGACCATGTGACGTTAGGGCCTCAGGGCCTGTGACTTGGGTTGGGGTCCTTAGTGGGATGTCTAGAGGATCCCAGAAGTTGGGGGAGCCCTGGGGGTCTTGGGGCCTGCTGTCTGGGACTGGGTGGGGCGGTCCTTACTTAGCGTAGGCCTTTTCCAGGAGGGGGGCCCAGAACTCGTTCCGCTGTTCAGAGCGCACGAACATCAGCTTCCCATCACGAACGGGCAGCCTGTCGTCTACCACGACGTCCACCCAGCAGCCGAACTGCCAGAGCTGGTGGGGCAGGGGCAGGGGCAGGGCTCCGTTTCTGGCCTCCAACACCCTCTGGGCCCCAGCCTCTGACCCCTGACCCTGCTGCACACGTCCAAGAGTTCCAGCCCCAAGGGAACGGTGTCAACTATGAAATCAAAGTCACTTGGGGGGAACTGCGGTGTGAGCAGAGAAATAGCTTTACCCGGAAGTGGAAGACCCCTGCGTAGCCATCTCGGAAACCCTGTCCTGGGGGGACCACTCTGCACAGGAGTCGGGGGTACAGAGTGAGGGAGGCAGCAGCCGCAAGAAACCAGCAATTACCTGAGAGGAAAGAGGGAGGTCAGGTCCAGAAGCGGGAGGGGGCGCAGTAGGGGAGGGAGAGACCCAGGGAGGAGCTGTCGGGGTCCTAGCTGCACCTTGCGGGATCTGGGGGCTCAAGATGGGCTTAGTGGTCTCACCAAGTCTCCCCTGACACACGTCTGTCCGGCTCATGTCCTCACAGATGAACTGGGGCTCGGCGCAAAATTCCTGGGGGTGATAGGGGTTCCAGACCTCAGCCAGGAAAGGGAGGGAAGGAGTAGCCGGGAGGTCAACACCTGGGTCCCCCTCACTGCTCCAGAGTAATGAGCGCCTCCAACCCCACAAGAGGCTCGTAAAAACTGCAGACAAGCTGTCACCTTCCCCAGACCTCCCGGGACCCAGAATGGCTGAGCCCACAGTGACCCCTCCCTCAGACCCAGGAGTCCAGGCCCCCGGCCCCTCCTCCCTCAGACCCAGGAGTCCAGGCCCCCGGCCCCTCCTCCCTCAGACCCAGGGGTCCAGGCCCCCGGCCCCTCCTCCCCCAGACCC
>PVKE010020865.1:0-27086 GCA_004027555.1 Craseonycteris thonglongyai
TACTCTTCTGTAAAATGAGAATAATAAAAGTAATTACAATGCAAGTTTTCTAGGGGTTTGAATGAGCTAATATGTATAGAGAACTTAGAGGATTACTTGGTTTATACCATACATTCAACAAATGTTAGATAGTATTAGTACCTGGTTGGAAACAGACAATACCATATTTCAGTGCTTGAAATGGCAAAATAATGTAAGAATCTGGTAAAGTGAAGGATTTTGTAATTGTTTTAGTATGAATAAGTTAAAGATTAGAATAAGGATCTTAAGAGTTTAGGAAGTAATTTATATAAATTTCTAACCCATAGAAATAGTTAAAGTATACAGCCTGTAATCTAACAAATGGCAGACATGTTATTGTTGAGGAAGACAGCATTTTGCAAATATCTAAACTTACTTCTGTATAGGTAAGGCATTTTGATGTCCATATTATTTTCTCCTTCAAAGGAAAGCTGCTGAGTTTTCTGTCCAATGCATATTCACCTTTTAAACATGAAATAGAAGCTGGTGGTATCTCCAGCCTCCCTTTTCACACCGCCTTGATTGTCTTCTCTCCTTCCTGAATTGACCTTCCACAGCAAAATAGAAACTCTGCTTGAGCAGCAAGTCTCTCACATTTTGGACCCAAGATATTTTTATACTCTTCAAATTGTCAGGGACTCTAAAGAGCTTTTGTTGATATGGATTATATTATCAACATTTTCTTTAATTTAAATTAAAATTGAGAAATTAATGTTAGCAGTCATCATAGAACACTTTGTTCTGTGTTCTGTGATCTCCTCAATAACAAAATTATTGTTGTTATTAGCTATCATTTATTGAGTGCTTACTATGGGTCAGCTATTTTCCTAAGCAAAGGGAACCAGAACTACTTTAGTCTCTTTTAAAATGTGTTTACAGACATACTTTCTAGAATGAGTTGTTTTTTTTTTTTTTTTAATATCCAATTAGCTGTAACTCCACACATGCCACTCCTAAACTCCAATAGAACATGGGAAAGGGAATCTTCTAATCTTTGGGCTTTTCTAATAAGGGAATTAAGGGAAAAGATAGCTGTAAAGGACTTTGGTGCTTCCAATCACAGAGTGTGACTTAAAACTCAAGGCAAGGGTAAGCCAGGATGGCTCAGTGGGTTGGGCGCTCGCTTTGCAGCACCAGGGACTAAGGATTGAATCCCAGCCCTGGCTTGTGCGGACCCATGTGCTGAACTGGGGAGTGCCCCCAGTTCAGTTCTCTCTCTGCCTCTGTATATATCTCTGTCTCTCTGTCTCTGTTTCTCCCTGTCAAAAACAATAAAAATAAATAAATAAACATTAAAAACTCAAGGTGCAAAAGTCTTTTGACTTTCATGGGCTCTCAGTGTTTCATGGGCTTTTGTGTTTTCTCTTATTTAAAAATAAAATAAAAAAATAAATATATAAACATATAAGCATATATACAAAATTATATTTTGTGAGTACATTGGCATAAAGATAAATATATTATTAATATGGCATGTAAGAATAATTTATTCAACCTAAAATCTCTCTTTCTTGAATTTAAAAGATGATAAAGTTTTCTGTGGCTCCTAAAAGCATAATCAGTCATAAACACACTGTACCTAATGTAACTTGTACATGTATGTCCCCCACTCTCTAATCTCTTTCTCCCTCTCTCCTCTCCCATCAACCCCACAGTTTACCTTGATCCCAAATTTCTGCTTTCTCCAGCAGGAAGTATTTTACTCCCAATTGTGTACTTGATTTCCAGCTTTGTTCTGGGAACAATACAGTCCTGTCTGAAAGGAATCCTAACTTAGCAATCAGGTGATTTTTGCTCCTTGTCTCATTTATTTCAGTAATGGACTTATTTCTTTCTGGAAGTTAGGATTCTTTCATATCCCTTAAAAATACTTTTGATCTTGTGCCTAGTTATGCCTCTGTTATGATTACTGGATGATTCTTGGTTCCAAAGAACCATAGCTTCAATCTTTTCAGACTGGAATCTGCTTTGCTTTTTCTGCTGCCTCTCTATTAACAGGCTTGATCCTCCTGTCCCTAGGCCCATGATCTCTTGCTGGTAGACTTCCATAATTCCCATATCTACCTGACCATATCCCCAGCTATTGCCTGAATCCAGATTTTCCCACCTATACACTTGTTTGAAAAACTGAGGATCAAAATAGGATTCTTGGTTGCATTTGGCTTAAATTTAAAAAGATAATTTGTTGGCTAAAGTGAAAGAATAATTTTGACATTCACTTAGCTGGTGTCAGAGACTGAGGGGATTTTATCTATACACTAGCTTTCCTTTTGGCCCTTGACCCTGTCTTCTTCTATGTCAGTTTTATGCTAACACAGGCTCTCCTCACAAAGTACCAAGGTTTTATGATCCACCAATGTAGCAAACAGAGCAAAAAAATAAAAATAAAAAAATCATGTGTAGCATGTGTAGTATTTCTGCTGTCTATGCCTGGGTCTCAAGCTGACACGTGGAGACAGGATAAAGATCAGTTCCTTGCAACTCCATGGATTGGGAGTGTGGATAAGAAGGTTCCAGAAAGAAATATATATCTGGGAGATGCTGTTACCAATAAAAGGAACTCTTAATTAGCAAACAAACTGAAAAATAGATGCTTGTTCAGTTATTTCTTCTTTTCTCAGTTTTTACATATTACTTAACACTGCATTCTCTGGGTACTATATTCTACCAATCTGGTTAAATTTCTTCTTATATCTTGCAGGTCTATCTACCTCTAGGGTTTTCTCTGTTATAAGAGCTGGCCCTGTCCCTGTCTAGTCTCTACTATGCTATAGTGGCCTTACACTAGTTTTATTATAAAATAGAACACCTGTAATCTCCCTACTGCTTATCACTAAAGAACTCATCTGTAGAAATGCCACACATTCATGGTATAATTCAGCATGGTGGTTCTGGTCAATAACCAGTGGAAAATTACAAATATACATTATGAATGATAAAGATTGGTGTGAAAACTAGATAGCGAACACATTATGGAAAAAATGCAGCTTGTCTTTGGTACCAACCATCAGAGTCCAAGGAGCGTGGAAGCAAGTGAGCACATTCTTGCATCATCCTTCTCTGTCCCGCCTGGGACATGAATGATTCCTTTGTCTGAGTATCCACATTGTATGCACTACCTGCCTGTTAGTCACTTAGTAAACATCTTGTTTATAACACCGGCTGTTGTGGTATTGCAATGTTTGTGTTCAAACAGCCCTTTTAGTAGCCTTGTGCTACAATTCCTATGCCATTCACCTCACTTCATCTCATATTGTAGGCATTGTATCATCTCACATCATCACAAAAAGGTGAGTACAGTACAAGGTATTTTAAGAGAGAGAAGAGATAAACCACATTCACATCAAGTTAACAATATATTGTTGTAATTTATCATTACAACAATATATTATTTTATTAGTAGTATTTTATTATTAGTATTTTATTAGTAGTAATTGTTAGTAATTATTAGGTAGTATTGTTACTCTCCTACTGTGCCTAACTAATAAATTAAACTTTATTATTAGTTAGTATTGTTATTCTCTTGCTGTGCCTAATTAATAAATTAAACTTTATCATATCTATGTATGGATAGTGAGAAAAAGTATAAATAGGGTTTGGTGCTATCTGTGGCTTTGGGCATCCACTAGGGGTCTTAAAAGTTATCCTTTGTGGGTAATGGGAGACTACTGCACGAATCAGGCTGCCAACAACCTAATCCTACTTTATCAATCTTAACATCATAAAGAGAGACAACTAGATAGTATAGGCCCCCCAGTATGATGTGGAAAAAAACATAGTAATTTTTATGAAGTTTTCTGCCAAAAATGCAACCTTAATCTGCTTAGCCCTCTAGATATTCCTATAAGTGACAGAGGAATGGCAACAGGCACATTTCTTCAACAAACAACTTATATGGAAAATAAAAAAAAGAAAGATAACCTATGATTTAAAATATAAAATGGGGTGGGGGGAACTGAAAAAAGAAGTGAAAAAAATGGGGATAATTGAATGCTGGATAACATTATGGATTATGGCTATTTTTAAATTTCTAATTTTTTTCTTATGTTAAAAATAAACAAAATCCCTTGCATTATAGAGACTCATTCTGAAGTATTTGCAAATTCGATTACACACAATCTTGAATTTACCTTAAAATAATTCAGTGGGGCAGAAGAAATAAATGGAGGTATAGGAGAAACAAGATTACCTTGTAATTATTGAAATTGTTGGATAGATACATAGAGATGTCATACATATACATATATATGTGTGTATATACACACATATATTTCCTGTAATTTATTTATTACTAAATTTATTAGGCTGACATTGGTTAGTAAAAATTACATAGGTTCCAGGTGTACAGTTCTATAGTACTTCATCTATGTGTAACTAGTATCATTCAATATATGTAAAACATCATTCAATAAATCAGTTTTTAAATATCATTCAACAAATATAAAACTTCAGGCATTCTATCTAGTGTAGAGTAGGCACTTAATAAATGTTAGTTAATTAAATCCCCCTCAAAAAATAAAACACCATGTGAGTAATATTTACATGAATCTGTTCACTTTGTGCATGTGTATGTATATTGTAATTTAACTTTTATGGTTTACATTATCTTATGGTAATAGCAGAATAGCTTATATCAGACTAACTCTCTCACTGACAATTAATATAAACTCTTAGCAATTTCTTTTTTTTTATGTTTGCACTTGAAGTAAAGACAAAAGAAGGCATATACCGAGGGGATACAATTCTTGAAAGAAGGGACGCAAATCAGATGAGCACCACAGTTAACCACTGTGTTGCTGAGGGCCTTTCCCAAGGCCATAGAGTCCAGTGGAATAGAGCAGCAGCCCTAATAGGCTAAAGAGAAATAGGATGAGCTGCTAGTAAAATCCTTCAGAGAAGGAAGCCACAGAAGGGAAGAACAAAATCTACATAAATTTTTTTTTGCAAATTACTGGCTTGACTGTTGGGCTGCTTAGGTATAAGATATGACTCAGAACCTAAAAGAAAGCAACAGCTAAAAGTGACAGTGTTCCTTAGCCACCCAGTTCTGGGGATACATAGTTTGGTTTTTAAGTCCTGTCAATTTAGAGGGACTTGGTAAAAACCTCAAGTTTTCCATTAAAATGCCAGAAGGGCCACACCTCAGGAATCAGGCCAGGAGTAAGCACTGTGTCCTAGGACTAAGGACAAAACTAAAAAGCCTACACTCACACAGCCTAAGACCTGTCATCCACCATTCAAGATGATTAGTCAATAATTTAATGGCCCAGCTGGACAGAATTCAACAGCTTTAGAGAGAGAGAATGAAATCTGGAGTCTCTACAGCATATCAATCATACTGTCTAAGACAGTCAAGTAATAGGAGACATGCAAAAAGCAGGAAAATCTGACCCATAATCAAGAGAAAAGGAACATCAATAGGAACCACTCCATAAAGGGCCCAGCTGTTTGAATCAGAAGGGAGGAACTTTAAAACATCTGTTACAAATATGTTAAAGGATTTGTAGGAAAAGATGACAAATGAGAATCTTGGCAGAGAACTGGAAAGTATAAAAAAAATTAAAAATTTATTTTAGAAAGGGATTATTTAACTTACCAATCAATCAACTAGTAAATAAATATCTAGCACAATGCATCTGCGTGGCCATGTGTGGCAGCGCACGCACATGTAGGGCTGGAGAAAGAAGTTACACTTCTTTACTGCTATTCTTCAGCCAAAGTAGTTTCTGTTCCCTCCGCTCTTTCTGCCTGGCAAGCCTGTTCTTGAATAGGCCTCTACTCCAGGACAAGTCCAGGTAGATAATAGCGTATGGGTTCCAGACCAGGCAGGTAGCTTTCATGCTTTCATAGTGATTTAAATTAAATATTAACCACAGCCCTGTCAAATCATAACAATAGAGTTCTACATTTTTATACTATGTTATATTTACCAAAGGCTATCACGTACATCTTCCCAATGTTCCTAGGCAGTCAAGTGTAATATGTATGCCATGGTCTCCTTATAAAATAATTATGTCCCTCAAATGAGAAGGTTTCAAAAAGATGTTCATGTCTTTAGTATCCTAACTGGATTGCTAAACAATTAATTGGTAAAAAGCCCAAGCTTCATTAGAAAGAATGGCATTAGCTCTGAGCTTGGGGACCCTGAGCATATGGGGGTACCAGGTGATCTATTTACTTTGTAATTATCCAAGAGTGCATGGCTGAAAGGTTATTGGCAATCCCCCAGACACTAGAGGTTGATTTGCTTCACAGTTTCAACTGTAGAATCTGGCTCTATACCTAGCTCTGATCTCAGAAATCAATGAAAGAATGAATCATTATAAGCTAGCCTACAAATCCCACATATCTGAATCTGAATTCTACCATCTTCTGGAATTTCTAAGACCATCTTAAAACTATTTAAAATCATTAAATGCTTTTTATCAAGGCAGCCTTTAAAAATGTAATCTTTCTTTTGCAAAAGAACAACACACAGTTCATGAGATAACCCTGCTGCCGATGCCATGCCTTGCCTTTGGGAGATGGGAGGGCATTCTGAGTTAGATTCCTGATAGTACTGACAGCAGGTGAGGAGTTCTAAAGGCAGAAAGTTACGTAGGCTGGTCAGGTAACTCAGGTTGGATGCAGGGGCAACCCAAGTTACATTGTCTTCTTTCAAACAGCACTGAAATTCCTCACTGAAAGATCCATTTAGGAATCTTCATGACAGGTGAGTCCATCAAAAAGCTGAGTTTATGTAGATCTACATTAAAATTCTCAAAAACAGTTGGCTATGGTGAAAAAAAATAGTATATTATAATTTTCCAGAAACCATATGAAAAAAAAATGACATTTTTCTCTGTGACATCCTTATCGAGGGAAACAGTCATATTTCTGGGATGTTTATAAAAATGTGATACATGAATATCCTGAGGGTATCTGTGAATAATTTTTTAAAGTATTTTCTCTAAGTTGTCACTTTAAAAGAATTAGTAAAAGTAAATAACCATTTTCTGATAGGCCATATTCCAATTTAAAAATCCAATTTCAATATATAAAATCACAGAGTCAAAAGTATACCTTCAAGGTACATGTTAATGAAATCTGGAAAAAAAAACCTACTGAGTTTTTATATAACCTCACAGCAGACTTACTGTCTTAAAATGAAGCATACAAAGCCATCAAAAACTTGCCATCTTTTTTTTAAAATTCATTTATTAAAAGTTAACAATGCAAAGCTCTGTTTATTGCTGACCTTACTATTAATATATGGAAATATACAACTATTGCTATGTTTAAACTTTTGCGAAATAAATTGTTAGTTTAATTTCTAAAGATTAATCAGGGGAGGATATTAATCTATAACTTGTCTCATATCTAGGATAAGATTCCATTTCTATGCCCTAATTAGTGTGAGCCTTACAGGAGAGCTCTAAATTGAATTATTTTCTAAAACAAAGGAAAGGCCAGAAAATAATTTCTCTTGAGCTTCTAGACAGATTATTGGATTTTCAGGATGAAACTTGTAGTAGCCATTAATTTAATGTGCACTTTGTTCTAGAAGTTGCAAGCAGTCTCTCGAGTTACTCAGGAAAGATAAGGCATTCTGTCTTAGTCAAAGCTACTGCTGTTAGAAATACATTACATCTACTGCTTAAGCGACCATTTTCATCCAGCTCTTTTGTCTGTCCTGCAACCTTCCAGACCAGTCTGCAGGCAAGATGACATATTTAAATCCATGGGCAGAAAATTTGTCAAGTAGCAACAGTTTACAAAATGAATTGCAAAATAAGTACTATGTTCTGAAACAGAGAAGTGATTTACAATATATAAGAAGAGTAAAATAGTTTATTTTGACTTCTTTGTTCAAAGTTACATCACAGAAGCCTAGCATTCCTAAATTTTCTCCTCACACTGCAGTATTTAAAAAGGTATGCCATGAGAGTTGATCTTTTCATAGTATGAAAGGCTCAGATGAATTACAACTGATACATATAATGTGCAATACAAACAACATTGCAGAGTGACAGGAAGAGCCTGTTCTTTCACGTAGCGTTCATAACTGGCTAGATATAGTTTACTTGTTCTCTTTGTGACGGAACCAGATGTCATTCAAGATGTATCTTTCATTTCACATGCAGTACCCAGATTGAAATGAAATGAGGTTTGTCTGTCCCAGACTAGAGAAAGAATGACTAAATAAAAGGTAAGGCAGGATCTACATTAAACTATTGATCACATCATAATTGGTCATATCTCTTTGGTTCTTTGTTGTTTTCAAAGAGCAAAGAAGTATCGCTTCTCCGCCTTTTGGCTAAGATCAAGTGTAGTATCAAAGAGCAAAGTATAAAATTAGGTACAAGAGGGGGAGAAAGAGAGATGTAAGATCTAAAAATGACGGGTCTCAAATGAGATGTCATCTCACACTTGTCAGAATGCTTATCAATATTTCAATCAACAAGTATAATGAGAATATGGATAAAAGGGGACCCTGTGTACTGTTGGTGGGACTACAAATTGGTACAGCCACTATGGAAAATGAATTGGAGTTTCCTCAAAAAATTAAAAATAGAACTACCTTATGACCCAGCACTTCTACTTCTGGGTGTTTACCCAAAGAAATCCAAAACACTAATTTGAAACTGATGTATGTTCATTGCAGCACTATTTACAATAGCGAAGATATGGAAGTAGCCTAAATGCCCATCAATAGACAAGATAAAGAAGATGTGATACATATTTGTAAGTCAGATCTTATGCTATTTGTTTTTCTCAGTTTGACTTTTGTGTATTTCACTTAGCATAATATCCTGTATATCCATCCATGTTGTTGCAGATGGTAAGATTTTAAGACCAAGTTATATGCCATTGTATATACATGTGGAATTTAAAGAATAAAACAAACAAACAAACAGAAACAGACTTATAGATACAGAGAACAAACTGAGAGTTGCCAGAGGGATTGTGGGTTGCAGAGCTGAGGAAAAAAGATGAAGGGATTAAGAAATACAAATTGCTACTTACAGAATAACCACAGAGATGCAAAGTACAGCATAGAGAACATAGTTAATAATGTTGCAACAACTATGTACAATGCTAGGTGGGTACTAGACTAATTAGGAAATCACTTCATAAGTTATATAAAAGTCTAACCAGTATGCTATACACCTGAAACAAATATAAAATAATATTAAATGTTAACTGTAACAGAAAATAAATAATAAATAATTTAAAAGAAGTTAGAACTAAAAAATCAATAGTAATTCATATAGAAATTGTTAATGATGAGTTCCCATTTTTAAAAGGGGATCTGTTATGATATGGTATACATTCAATTTTTATGAAACACATTTAACTGCTCTTTGAAGAATCACTGTAAAATAATGTTCTTTGACTCTCTTTAAAGACTGAGCTCAAATAAACAATCAAACTTTAGAGAAACAACAACAAAAAATTGAAGGCTTTTCTTTTGTTAAGACTGTCCTGCTTCAACCTTTATATTGAGCTTAAGCGTTATAAAAAAGTAAAAGCATCATGTTTTTTAGCTTTAGTTTATTCTATTTTTAAAATGTAAAGGCTAAGATAATTAGAAAGCTACATTATTATTAATATTTGAATTCAGGTATAGCAATTATTCTGGTATGGCATGGTTACTGGGTATACAAAAATTTCAAATTTATTAAAATGACATAATCTAAATAACCAAAAACATAAGAATAAAAGTAAAAATGGCTGATCTCAGCTGCAGTAAGTCATGTTTGGAGGGTTAGATTTAGGAAATGATAGGCCACAGGTCAGGCAGACAAGAGAAGGTAAGAAAATCTCACTGAAGGATTACTTGAACCTGGAATTTTCAGAAATACTATTTAGAAGCTCTCAACATTTTCTCATATCTTCCAGAAAACTGAAATTCAAAAGAAAGGGCAATAGTTGATAACAAAATAACAATAATGATACTTAATGTGTGGGTAGCTCTGTATACATTTAATTTCATTTTTATCCCTATTATGACATGATTCTGTAAAATATTAGTTCCTCAGTGTAAAGATAAGAAAACTGGAGCTTAGAGAGAATAAATGCTGGCTCACTGACATAGACTGGTAAGCAAAAAGCTCAAAAGCAGAACTTCTTTTTCTAAGTTCATATTCAAAGCACTATAACATAGCTGCCTTGACAGCAGGAAAAAGAAAATGACTCAAAACATTCTTCTCCTTTTCAATAAAATTCACTTCAGTTCATAACTATGTATTGAGCACCTGCTACATTTCAAACACTGTTATGCACTAGCAAAATGAAACAGTCTCTCCCTTCTTTCAAAGATATATTTTTTAAAGATTTATTTCATGGTTTGACAGAGAGAGAGACAGAGAAGTTGGAAGGTCCAGAGCTGTCTCCATAACTGTACATCATCAATTTTCAATATGATTTTGTTCCACACAGGTGGGCAGTGCAGGGCAGAAACTGGACCTGTTGCCTCTTGCATGGCAAGCACACCCCATGGAGTCAGGGGCAAAACTTGGAGTGGTGGGAACCAAACTGGGGGCACACCCCAGTTCAGCATATGGGTTCACAGGGGCTGGGGCTGGGAATTGATCCTTGGAACCCAGGGCTGCAAAGCAAGTGGTTAACTCATTGAGTCATCCTGTCTTCCCCCTTTCAAAGATCTTTGAAATTATTCTGAGAAGAGAAAAATGTAGAAAAAGATATAACTATAGATGTAAATATATCAAAAACATATTTATGTAATAGAGGTTTATTTTTATAAACCTTTCAAACTTGTAGAAAAAAACACCAATTCAGGGTTGATTGTAAAGAATCTTAAAATACATTGTCCAAACTTACCTGATGATAATAATTATATCAATAATAGCAAGTACTTATTAAATGCTAGCTGTTAACTCATTCAATCCTCACAATAACTTCCTAAGACAGATAGCATTAGATGTATTTTATGGATGATTTGGTAAAATAATTTGACCAAGTTAATACAGCTAATAAATTGCAGAGTCAGAATTCAAACCCAGACAGAGAGATGGTCTCATAGATAAACTTGCCTTATAAAATATTAAGTCTCAAATGTCCAGAAACCTCTAAAGTTTTATTAGTTTCCTTTCTCTTACTAAATTAGCCATGAAGGTAGAGAGCTGTATCCTTGTGTATAAGAAAGATTGAATGCCTTCCAGGCCCCCAGTTGTACCTGGAGAACTCAGTCACACTATTTCCTTTTCTTTAAGTGACCATGTTGTATAACTTGTGGTTCAAAATTCTGAGCTATGATCTCAACTAGATAAACCACAATTGCTACCTGTGTCAATGGTAGCTGTCTGAGCCAATGGCAAGAAAATCCTGAGCAGTAAACATCCTCAGTACTAGATCATAACAACAGTGCTTTAATAAGAGACATTAAAATAAAATGGTCAGGAGATCACTAGAGCATAGATCAACTACCAAAGAAGTGAGAGCTACTCTTTATGCTGGAGAAAATCTTTCAAAGATTTCCCCTTGCTTTTTTACTTCCCCATATGTTCTTATTACATCCTATAACTTTGGAGAACATAAGTGTATTTGTCCTTGAAACTCAAAGCAGTCCAAATAACATAACCTGAAGAAAGTTATTTCAATAAAATACAGCTTTTTTCCCAACAATATACTCACCAAGGGATTGACATGAAATATTCAAAATGATGAAAAGCAAGGACCTACAACCAAGGTCATTCTATCTAGCAAAATCATCATTTAGCATCAAAAAACAGATAAAGAGTTTCCCAGACAAGAAAAAGCTAAAGAAATTCAACATCAATTCAGTATTATAAAAAATGTTAGAGTGACTGCTTGAAGAAGAAAGAGGATGAGGAGAAGGAGGAAACAAGATCAGGAATATTAATAATAAAATGACCATAGTTGTAATCTGTCAACAATTACTTTCAATGTAAATGGAGTAAATGCTTTAATTGAAAGAAACCTGTGGTTAAATGGATAAGACAACAATATCCTATATATGCTACCTACAAGAGACTTACTTCAGATCAAAACACACACAGACACTAAAAGTAAAAGGTAGAAAAAGATATTTCATGAAAAAAAAAATGCTAGGATAGCAATATTTATACCAGACAAAATAGACTTTAAAACAAAGAGGGACTAAGTGGACAAATAGTCAACTAAGTTGACTACAGTGATGCCTTGGAATTCAAACTTAATCTGTACCAGAACCTTGTTCAAGTTCCAAGACAAGTTTTCCCCTTTTAAATAATAGAAACAGGATAAATCTGTTCCTGGGTGCCTCAAAGTCGAATTTTCAAAATGATTTTAACAATAAATACACTGAATTTAAAGTAAAATATTAATTTTATTAATTTTAAGGTAAAATATTAACAAGTAATAATAACTCAAGATACAGCTTCAGACAACAACTTAAATAACAAAGTGTAAGGGTGGCTGGAAATGTACACAGAAACCAAAGCATATGAGAGAGGTAACTATAACAACTGCTTGGTTGTACATTATGGTAGGGTAGAGGTTGCTGCCTATACAATCTGTGTTAGACCAGTTCCCCCACACCACTCTCGAAGTAACCTCACATGAACAACGAGTGGGCGTTTGGATAAAGCTATGGGCTGTACAGTCGATACATCCCACGCGAACATATTGGCATTCGAATTCCAAAGCAGTGTTTGGATGCCAAGGCAAAATTTGCTTGACTTTTTTCATTCAGATTCCAAATTGTTCAAGTTTTGGGGAGTCAGATTCCAAGGTATCACTGCATTTGAAAGTGCTAAAAATGCTGTTTGAAAAAGTTAGAAAAAACGACCTGAACTTTTCACCAATAGCCCATGGCTCTTGCATCATGACATAGTACGAGATCACATGGCACTGTCTGTGAGGGAGTTTTTAGCAATTAACAAATAACTGTATTGGAATACCCTCCTTACTCACCTGATCTGGCCCCCAATAACTTTTTTTCTTTACCAGAAGGTAAAGGAAATATTGAAAGGAAGATATTTTGATGACATTCAGGACATCAAGGGTGATACGACGACAGCTCTGATGGCCTTTACAGAAAAAGAGTTCTAAAATTGTTTTGATGGTTGGACTAGATGCTGGCATTGTTGCATAGCTTCCCAAGGGGAGTACTTCAAAAGGGATCCTAGAGATATTCAGCAATGAGATATGTAGCACTTTTTTTAGGATGAGTTCGTGAACTTAATTGTCAGACCTCTTATGTCTTCAATCTCATTGATCCTTTATTCTGCAATGTCTCATCTGTTATTTCTATATTTTTCATATCAGGCATTGTAGTCCTCATTTGTAGAAGTTGGATTTCAGTCTTTTTTATATATATTCCATGCCTCTACTTAAATTTTTGAATTGGACTACAATGATAAAAACTGTCTTGATGCTCTAACCTACTAATTCTAACATCTATGTCAGTTCTAGGATGGTTTTTGATTGATTGCTTTCTCTCCTCATTTGGGGTCATATGTTTGTCCTTTGTATGCCTGGTAATAATTTATTGAAATCCAAACATTGTAATTTTACCTTATTGAACTGGATATTTTTTATTCCAACAAATAGTATGAGTCCTCTTATGGCACAGTTAAGCAACTTGGGAACAGTTCAATCTTTTCACATTTTGCTTTTAAAATTTGATAGGTAAGACAGAGCTGTGTTTAGTCTAGGGATAATCATTTCTCATTACTGAGGCAAGACCCTTTTGAGTACTCTATTCATAGTTCTACAAATTATGAGATTTTCCATCCTGACTGGTAGGAAAAAGCACTATTTTAGGCCCTGCATGTATGTCAGGCACTACTCCCTCTAATCCTTTTTAGTGTTTCTTTCTTCAGTTTCTTCAGGTGTATACTGATCAATATATATCAACTTATTTTAGAATATAAAACAGATTGCTAATTCTCCAAAGTGTAATATTCATAATGCCCAAGATACAATCCCAAATTACTCAACATACAGAGCCAGCAAAAATGTGACCAAGTCTCAAAAACATAGCCTTGAGATAACGCAGATGTTGAAATTAACACACAAAGAATGATTAAAAGCAAATATTATAATTGCATTTAATGAAATAAAAGAAAGTATTCACATAATGAAACAAAAGATGGAAAACAGGAAAATGGGAAGAACCAAAAAAGCAGATAGAAATTTTGGAATAAAAAAACACAACAGATAAAATTTTTAAATTCATTAGAAGAACCTTACAGAAGAATGAAGATAAAAGAAGAATCAGTGGATTCAGAAGAAATCCATCCTAATAAATAGATAAAAGGAAAAAAAAAAACCATTGTAAAAAATAAGAGTGCATTGGGATTCTGTGGAGCAATATCAAAATAATAATAATAGTAAGTCCCAAAGGGAGAAGAAAAAAATTAAGTAAAAGAAAATTCAAAGAAACAATGTCTAAAGTTTTTCTAAATTAGGTAAAAATATAAATTTATAAATTTAAGAGTTCAAATTCCTAGACAGCATAAATATTAGGAAAACCATGTCAAGAACACATTAAAGTCAAATTGTTGAAAGTCAAAGATGAATGGGTGTTTTCTTTTAAAGATTTATTTTACTGTTTTGATAGAGAGAGAGCCAGAGAGCAGGGGGAGGGCCCAGAGCAGTCTCCATAGTTGTACATTGTTAGCTTTAGACAGGGGTCTCCAAACTTTTCAGCCCATGGGCCGCATTAACTATCAAACAGCAGTTTGGGGGCCGACTACACACTCGAGGTCCAAGTAAAAAAGAATCAAAACATAGATGTTGTTTTTAATTATTTATTTAATATTATTTTATTCAGATAAAAAGGTCTCCACAGGTTGGATGAAAGAGCCTTGCGGGCCGCATCTGGCCCACGGACCGTAGTTTGGAGACCCCTGGTTTAGACATAGTTTCATTCCATACAGGTGGGTGCAGGGCCACATGTGTGCTGGGGACCTTCCACATGGGAAACATGCCCTGGGAGGGAACCGAACTTGGTGGGGGCTCCCACATGGAAAGCATATCCTAGTTCAGCATATGGGTCTGCATGGCCGTGGCCAGGGCCGAGACTAGGACTCGATTCCTGGAACCCAGGGCTGCAAGATGAGCGCTCAACCCATTGAACCATCCCAGCATCTCCTGAATGGGGATTTTTAAAAGCAACAAAGAGTAAGATACAATAGTACATAGAGGGAAACAAAGACTAAAATGACCACAAGCTTTCTCATCAGAAAACATGGAGGCTGGAAGACAAGTAACAACATTTTTAAGATACTAAAAGAACAAAACAAACAACTCCGATTTCTACAGTGAGTGCAAATATCCTGTAAGGATGAAGGTGAAATAAAGACATTTTCAGATGAAAAACATGTGTCTTTTCCAGACCTATTAGAAATGTTAAACAAAGTTGAAGGAAATTGTGCCAGAGGGAAATTGTACCTTTAGCAACGAATAAAGATCTGAGGAGATGACTATTTGGTGATAAATTATGAATATACCTCAATAATTTTTTTGAAATTTGTTTTCAAAAATTAGCTAAGCCAATATCATGGTGCCAATGAGAATAATAGCAAAAATGAGAGGAATAAGTTATAGGTATGTCAACACTTTGTACCAAAATAACCCAATGAGGTTGAACCTCAGAACATATTCTAAGTTATCTTTGATTCATTGCTTCTCAAAACAAAATTATTCTTTCTATGTCAAGAAGATATATGTGGTTTGAAATGATTATTACAATTAGGTGGACTATTGATGAAATATGTACCTTCTTGGAGAGGTTCTCAAACTCTGGTAAAATTTAGCTAACAGAAAATAATTACAGAAAAGCTATGGCATTCTGTAGCTCCTGCATGAATTCTAGTCCTTTTAGCTAGATTGCATAACAGAGTCCAAGTGGGGTTATGTTGCAAATTCAGTGGAAGAACTAAAAAACAAAAATCTTTAAGCTCTTGAAGAACAAAACTTTAAAATCAGATTTTGCAAATAGAGGAAAGCCTATAAGGTTAAATTATAAGAGCATGAAAGAAAAAAATCAGAAATTATGAACTGAAAATGAACTGAACTGATTGAGGACATGATGAACACAGTACTGTGAAGCAAGTGAAATTAGATCCAGTGGTTCTGTTACCAAATCACTGTTTCGATAAAAAGCAAAAGCTAAGTAGCTTGACATTTCAGAGATTTTGCTAGAAATAACACTAGGTGTTATTTCCAAAATTGCAGAGCATTTATGGATAGAAATGATTTACTTCCATTGGGTTTTAAATGAAGTAATTCTGATATGCATTTGATTCCATGCATCAGTATGGGACAAACACTTCTAACCTCTTTGTTCACTTGCATTCCCTATACCACCCCCCCCCTAAAAAAGTATGCTCGTCTGAATCAGGCTTTCACAATTTTGAAAAGATGTTGCTCTGTAAATTAGTGAGTGGTTCATAGGTGTAGCTCCCTTGTTATGATATATACCTCAAGAGAGGAGCAATTCCTTATTCCCCTTGGAGTCACCAGCCCCTAGTAATGTGCCTAGTACATACATAGAGATGTTCAACAAGTTATTGTCAAATACAATGAATTCTGCATTCATTTATGCAGGTCTGGCTACATAATTTGAGAGCCCAGTACATAATATCAGGCCTCCTTTTTAAAAAATTATAAAGAATGTCAAGATGGCTACTGCACAGCATTAAAACAAGCCCAAGTTCCTTCCAAGCATGATGCACCGTGCAACTTACGTAGGTTACTTACTCACTAAGCCCAGCTGCATTCATGTTGACCATTACCCGCAGCCTCTTATTATAGTTCTGCTCCTGAGTACAAAGTACTTTAGAAAAAACTCTATTTCATAATTAAATATATATACATATGACAAAGATACAAAAAAGGTAAAAGACAACAGCTTTGGGCCTATTACCTACAACACAATAAAGAGCAAAGAGTTCCCAAATAAGGTGAGAAGTGCAAAACAGTGAAAATTGCAGTGTGAAGGAAAGGATAAATGGTGAACATATTATATATTATATATTAATAGCCATCTCCTTAGTTTTTTCTTCCTAAATCTACCTATTTAAGAAAACTTCAGTTAACCAGAATATTTGATAACCATTTTCAAATAATTAAAATAAGTTTCCTATAGTCACACATGATATTCTAGTATCAAATATTTAGAGTATAATAAAACGTCACTGATACTAAACACTTTTATGATTTATTGCATGATTCAAAAGGTCCTTCAGGCTTTTTAAGGTCATGGTTATCAGATAGCTTTTCCCTTTAACCCTTAGGTGAAAAGAATTGAATTAATCAGACTCCATAGTTCATGGCATGTTATTAACATTGGGCTATAAAAAGGGCCTTTTTTCAGGAAAGCCAGGATGGCTCACCAGGTTAAGTGCTCACTTTGAAGCCCTGAGGACCAAGGATCGAATCCAGGCTCCAGCCCAGGCGGACCCACATGCTGAACTGGGGTGTGCTTCCCGAATGCGGTGAGGCTCCCAGTTCAGTTCAAATATTAATTAATTAATTAATTAAAAAAATAAATAAATAAAAAATAAAAGGGCCTTTTCTGTTTTATTTATTTAGTTCCTTTTATTCCCTTACCTGCCTCATATTCACTACTCCCTCTCCAGGCAGCCATTCCATTGTCTTCAATGCATTTCTTTCTGTTTGTACGTCTTTTTCTAAAAATGTAATTTTTAAATTTTGTTTTGGATGAATGTTCACTTAATAGAGCCCATATAAGAAGTATGTGGTTGATAATCTGGTTCTCAGTTTTCTTGTATACAAGGTAAGAGGATCAGACTGTCTGCTATCTAGAGTCTTGCATGAGATTAAGTTCAATGATTCCGTAATCCTGCACCATCTAAATTTCCTTCCAACTTAAAGAAACTGATTTTTTTAATGTTGTTTTCTCTCCTTTGTAGAATATTCCTATAATTGTGTCAAATCCCTTTGCCCTGGAACCTTATGAATTAATTAAGCATATTTGTATATATGCATACCTAAAACACTTAAACTTCCTTGACTGCAGCTCCTATTTAAATGAGATGAATTCCCTATATTGTTAATGCATCAGACTTATCATCTTTTACTTTTGCAAACTCCTTGACTAACATTTTTCAAATACTTAATGTATTTCCTGCAAAAGTTTTTAAAAAATTACAAAACTGTACTTGCAAAAACATAAAATGTGAAGTTAGGCACACTGATTCATTGGGAGAAATAGCTTCCTTTCTTCCTTTTTTCCTTCCTTTCCTTTGCTTTCTCTCTCCTTCCCTTCCTCCTTACCTCCCTCTCTCACCCTTCTCCTTCCAAACTTACTAAGAGTCCTTTACACATGTAGGAGAGGAAAAAAATCTTGTCTTTTATCCATCTTAGATTTTCCCGTTAGGGCCCAGTAAATTAAATTGACAAAAGACAGATTAACAAGAGAAAAACAAACACAATTTTATTAATATGTGCATCATCCATGTACACAAGGGAGCACCCAGTGATGAGTAACCCAAAGAAATGATTAAAACTTGGACTTACACACCACCTTAGGCTAAACTAAGACAAAGGAGTTTGCGGCTTCTGAGAGGGGGAGGCAAGTTATGAGACTGACCAGGAAAAGTATGGTAAACAAAGGTTATTAATAAAGTTTGTTATGTAGATTTAAGTCCCACCTTTTTGTTCAGAGTACTCCTCTTCCTGGTGCGGGAGAGGAGACATATTTATCAATAAAAAGTTCCTTTACTGAAGGAAACCCTGTGCCCTGTTTTACTGAGGGAAACCCTGTGCCTCTGCCAGAGATCTTAGTGATACAGAGGTGTTCATAGAAAAGTGACATTTCCCGTCAAATCTAAGCAAGAAATTCTGAGGACAATGAACCTGTTACTAATGAGTAAGTGCATTTGCACTATAATTGTGTTGAGAAGGCTGTATTACAGCAATATATTATTCTCCAGCACTATTTGAGTCAGGGTTATTACATTGCAATGAAATGACTAGAACAATAGTAAGATGCTGTTTGATTTTCTAATTATTATTGAAGAATGCCTCCTGAGCCTGCCTTTGCCTTGAAGGCTTCTCTTTGGAATCATTTGCAGATCATGCTGCTTCTCATGCATTATACATTAAACCCATATGGCTGTTTGAGGTAGAGGTTCTCTAGAGGGAAGTTCCTTACTGCTCTTTTCACTGAAGAAGGGAGAAAGGTAAGAAAAACAAGATTGGAGCAGGGGGAGCTAGGACGAGTGATATGGAAAGAGGCAAAGTGCAGAATTTAGACAAAGGTAGTCAAATTAAAAATAGATGGGAGCCACTTCCCGGGGTCATTGTGTTTTTGGATTTTTGTCACTAAACTTGAGGAAGCTCCTGAACAAAGTTGTTCTCTTAATCTGTCAGTTTCTAATAAGCACCTTAATCCTATCATTTGTTAAGATGAAAAAGAGCTGAAGCTATTCTGCAAAAAGGCAAATTATGTTAAAAATTAATGTTTAAATGCATCTAAGCAATAATTATAATACATACAAAAATATCTCCTAAGTTTGATCAAATATATGTAATTTATTTTTAAAAGAAAGTGTAGATATTTTCCATTAAACTGATAACCTCCTCTAGTGTTCCTTTTAGCAGATATAGATTATGAATTCCTGAGAAAGAAACCATAGAAGGAACTCTTTCAGCTGTTCTCAACACAATAATGCATCTAAGCTCTAATTTATGCAAGTCTTGAAAGTTACACCTATTCATTATTTATTATTTATCTTTATTTCTATGCCCTGAAATTAGTTATATTTTTCAGATCCTATAGACTTTAAAGATCAGCTAATAATATCAAATAAGAATTGAACACTAACCACATGCCAGGTACAATGCTAAGTATTTAAAACTCATTATTTTATTTATTTCTCATAAAATACTATCAGATACATACTTACATTATTGGTACTACTTCAACTTTACTTAGGAGAAAACTGAAGCTCAGAAAGCTTATATAAGATTCAACTCTATAAAATAAATGTTATAATTCAAATATTAAAGATTACAAAATACAAATTCTACTTTTGCTCTTTCAACTGGATCAGTGAATTGATGTAATTCCGCTTTTACCTTGATTAGTCATCTCGCCCACAGCAATAAACACAACCTTGAAACTTGGCAGGTCATTTGAGTGGCTTCCTTTTCACAGGAGAAAACAGCAACAACAAAAACTATATGAATTAAAATACTAATGACATTTCAACCAATGGACTGTTAAATGTCATTTTACTCATTTCAATTATCATCACCTGTTTATAAATTAGGTAACATTGTCTCTTATCTGCAAATGTTAATTTTCCAATTAAATATCTAACATTTAAAATATTTTTTAAAGAATCCGATTTAGGTTAGTAAGCACAAGGTTATTGGAAAAGAAGTGTAAGAGAGGAAAGGGTTTCCTCTACCCTTTCTTCTAGATTCTTTGGCTGGTCTAATAATTAAATTAACATAACTCCGATTAATAGAAAAACACATTTAATTTTATACACACATTGAATTTCACAAAGATCTGAGAGGCTGTCGGACATTCAGGCAATTGAGGCTTATCTGCCATCCTGAGCTAAGGAGACGTGGGTAAGGGTCTGAGGCTTCAAAGGGGACAAAAACAATTCACAGTAATATGGGAAGAGCAAATGTTTGCCATGCAATGCAGAGACATTGGGACACAGAGAGACTGGCTCTGCTGAGCTCCCCACAGCTTGCTACACCTACCTGATATTCTTAGTAGTTACCTCTGGTGGTAATTCTCTTCCTGAACCAGATCTCTATCCAACTTTTCTTAGGCAGTTAGGAGGAGGTAAAAAACAAACAAACAAAAAAATCTTCCTGAGTCTTTTGGGCCTTGATTACTTCAGCTCAAGAGAATCCACATGCCAAAGCGGCACATTTTGAGGTAGCCTCTCCTGCAACCCTGCTGAAGCATGCCCGTGGCTCTGAACAGATCCTCCATATATATTCTGAAATAGAGCAGGAATCTAAGGAGACATTCCATTTTACTGTTTTCATAAGGACAGTGTTTTTCTATTTGTAGTTCTGGCTTCTTGTTACTGAGTTCCTACATAGTTAGGAACCTAAGTGAGCTTAATCTCTTTCTCTCATCCTATCTCCATCATAGACAGACCAAATCTCTCCCTCCTCACCAAATACACATCCTTTTGAGCCCTAGTCTTTGATTCAAGCATGCCTGAATGTCATCTATCCCTTCTTAATCAGGATAAAATATACATCTGCTGCTCCAAATTACCAAGCATACGAATTACAATATTTGAATTTTAAAAAAGAGGGAGAGGTGGTGAAGATGCCAGGATGGCTCAGCAGGTTGAGCACTTGCTTTGCAGCTCTGAGGTCCGAGGATCAAGTCCTGGTCCTGGTCGTAGCCCTGGCCTGCGGGGACCCATATGCTGAATTGTGGTACTTCCCGTGTGTGGGGGGGCGGGGGGGAAACAGTTCAGTTCTTGCTGGGGCGAGCTTCCATTTAGGAGGCCCCTGCCTCGTCCCCTGGCTTCCGGGGACATGCCTCCCATGCAGGAGGCCCCTGGCCTGGTTCCTGCCCTGAGCAGCTCCAAGATCACCTATGTGGAATGAAACTAAATCAAAAAACTAATGACATACAACAACGGAGACTGCTCTGGGCCCTCTCCCTTCTCTCTCTGTCTTTCTCTGTCTCTGTCTCTCCCTGTCAAAGCAATAAAATACATCTTAAAAAAAATAAAAGAATTATTTAAAACATTAAGCTGTCTGGTATGCAAAATCCAGAGCATTTTTCCTTTTGAAATAATATAATCAGATTTTTTTTTCTTGAAGACAAAAGGATACTTAGAAAATATTAGTTTAATTACAATAAAAAAATATATTTTAAAAAGCAGTATATAAACATTCCACTCCTCCACTTTTAAATTTAGAAAACAGATTAAAAACTCCATTTAGTAACTGTAATTATATGCATTTGCAGTAGAGAAATATAATTTTACATCGACCCTTCTGAGTTCTTGAGTGAGACCCTCCGCCCCCCACCCCTTACACACACATAATAAAAGACAATACAGGAGAAAAGCAAAAAAAAATTATTAACATGTATACTTCACGTGTGTATGAGAGATACACAGGAAAAAATGAATAACTCCCTAAAGTGGCCTAAGCCACCAGGTTCAATTTTATCTTTAGCTAGACAAGAAAGAAAGGGATGTGTATTTGGTGGGGCGGAAGGGGTGATGTGAAAGGCGGATTATGAGAGGTTACCAGGAGAAGCAGGGGTAAACAAGGATGTTTGGTGTGCGGATTTAAGTATGTGCCTTCTCCATTGACAAGAGTCTTTTGTAATTTAGAGTCATCCTTCTACACGGAAACAGACACCTTTACAAATGGAGATTTCCTTTATACATATAAATTTTCTTTACAAAAGTCTTTTCATTTATTCACTGTTTTCAGAGCTTGTCCTGTCTCTGCTATTTGTCAAAATAAGTAGTTCAAATAATCCAGTGTCAAAGAGGCATATTTTGGGGTGGCATATCTACTCTTCATGATGTAGTTTTGTTTTATTTTTCTGTCTGTGTTCTTCACTAGATTAAATAAAAAATAGGAAACATTTTATTTTATCTTTATATACTTCCCATAATACTTGGTAAGTAGTAAAAACTCAATATAGTTTATTAGATGATCACTGAATAAACAGATATATGTGTATGTATAAATAAAAGAATGAATGCATAGAATGATAGGAAAGAACGTTTTAGAGATTATATTGCTGGACAAATGGGAAAACTGATGTCTTTAGATATAAAGAGAAAAAGTCTGAGATCTGCTTAGCGGCCAGATTACAACTCTGTCCTAGTTCCACACACTATTCTACACTTAAAATCTAAAGTGTATTCATACGGATACAAAGAAAGGATTAACAGGCAGAATTGTGCATCTGTATATAGAGAGACACTTAGACAAATGTAAAAGGACACAGGGAATGGTTCAAAAACACACTGAAATAGATTCACAGCCACACAGAATATAGTCTAAAGAATCAAAAATGGATAGACTTCTATGATCTGGTATCCTTGTGGTGTTTTCTGTAACCACCTAAAAAATTTAAAATTATGTTTTATTTTCACAAGTTTAAACTTTAGCATTGTTCACCAGTTTATGTACTCCAGGGTATGCATCAGTAGAAAACCATTTAAATAAATCATGGTGCAGGTTTTATCTTAAAAATTAATTGTAAATACAGAGATCACAGAAGAATCATATGTCACTAAATAGGCAAAACAGGAGGTATAGATATGTATAACCATACTTGACAAGACTTGACTATCTCTGAATATGTATACATAAGAATTTGAAAACCAGTTGACTTTGGAGATGAAACTAGAGGACTAGAGATAAGAAGCAGCTGTTTCTTTTGATATATTCCCCCTTGGCAATGTTTAAAATTCTCACTAGATACAGATATAATTTTCTAAAAAATGAACATGGAAATAAATAGCTGGTTTGTCTCAAAACTAGTAGAATCCCATTACTGATACCATTAAAAAAAATTATTCAGTTTAACCAGCATTTTTGAATACCTATAGTCACAAGCCAACAAAATAAAACTAAAGGCGATTATATTAGCGGTCACACTCACAGATTGAATAAAATGATGTATTCTAGTTCAGAGCACAGTGCCACAAACCAGTAAATCACAAACCAGATGTTACTCAATGAGTTACAGAGAGGGGCTACTTTCACCTTCCTCTCTCCTACCCACCTCACTCCAAGGTCCACCGACCTACTATTTCTCAGAGAAACCAAGCCAAAAAGTACTCCCCCCAGCATCACTTATTTTCTGTTTTGAAAATGTATTCTAACACCTTGCATAAGCCTCTGACTACTGGACCTAGCAACATTATGAAATATATGGTTTGATATGTGCACTTGAGTCAGCTCATGAGGTTCATTGTGCTAGCTACTTTGTCTCCAAGATGGCAGATACCCTGTATAACTCTTGAAAGAAGGAATTTCTAAAAGGGAACAGCTATAACAGGAAGAAAAGATCGTGCGGGAAGAAAGCCGTACTCACATAGAAAAAAAATAGGTTCAGTGATCTAACTGTACTTTCTAAGGGTTTCAAGCACAAATCGCATAACTATCTCTAGCTGCCTTAAATCTCTCTGGAAATAATGTGAAGATGTAAGTAAACAAGTATTTATTTGTTCTCATCAATTAGATGTCTTTGGTTAAAAGGGAAGTATGCCTTTCATGTCTCCATGACACAACCTGATTGAGTGATATGTAGGCTCCACCCCTTGGTGGGAGAAATGGCAAGTCACATTGCAGAAAAACATGGATGGTGGGAATCAGTATTAACAGCCATCATTGGAAAACCAATAAGCTATGCTAAAGTGTCTTCCAGAACTGACACTGTGCGCTAATGGGCTGTAATAGTGTTATAGAAGAAGGACAATATGCTTAGGAGTCAGAAAACCAAGTTCTAGTTCCATCTTTTAATGACTTTATGACTTGTTATAAGCAAGTCTCTTAATTAAATAACTTTCTTTGACTAAAATATGGAAAATGCTGACTGCACAATGATTTTGAAAATTAAAAACAAAAAACTAAAAACCTACTGGCAATATAATATTAGCTTAAGTTTCTGTCCTTGATTCATTTCACTTTTTATTGTCTCTTTCCAGAGTGATCGCACCTATACTACCGTCTTAATATTATTTTCAAACCTACATTTATAATGAGTTAGTGCTCTATCTCCATACCAGAGTCTCAATATGAATGGCCTTCTACCAAAAGAAAAGCTATAAAAAGTATTATTGGGACTGTTGGAATGTGTTTACAGGTTGTTTATTAGATGATAATATAGTAATTTTAATTTTTTTGAGAGTTGTAATTGCATTTTGGATATGTAGGAGAATGAGCTGGATTGGTTATTAGAAGATATATGCTGAAAGATTGAGGGGTAAAGTATCAGACAGAGAGAAAGAGATAGGTATCAATCACATGGGCAAAAGGTCAACAACTGGTGAACCTAGTGAAGGGTAGTTTATGGGTCGTTATTGTACTATTCTTACAAACTTTCTGTAGTTTTTAAATGTTCAATAAATTTTTTGTTTTCCCTCTAGGCATAATTGGCTCATAATGGATTCTCTCTCAGTTTTTCCAGGTTTGGTCACTGACATCAGCCTCCCAGCACCCAGGTTAGCATTTGGGCTTAGTGTACCTCTCACTCCTCCTATTCAGTGATTCACCAAATTTGATGACTGTTTGATTTCCACTTTCTTTGCCCTCACATACATATTGATGATCATTCACTTGGATTGTTCATATCATTTTACCATTCTTCTTTCTTATCCTAGATTGCCTTTTTAAAACACAAATCGAATCATGTCTCTTTCTTTCTGAAAAAAAGAAAAAAATCTTTCAGTGTCTGAGTATGCTTAAAAAGAACAAGACCTATACTCATGCACCTCTTTTTAAATCCCTCTGCCTTAGTATCCGAATTGTAGATCATACATTCTGCTTATTTCTGTGACAAATTAGCTTGGTACTGGTATACTGAATCAAGAATGGTTGTATTTAAAAGTTTCTTTTTAGGTATTACTGAACATTTAAGAAAAATGAAACCCTGACCTGAGAACATCTATTTATGTGCCTGACTGCCTCAGAAATTAGGTCACTGCAAACAATTTGCAGTCTGAATGGGAGGAGCCTGTGTGAAGATATGGATTTCTTATATGCTCTATGAGACTGGAAAACATTGCCAGGTAGCATCATTAATCAAAGCTAAAAATTGCCTAACAGAACCCAGCAGTCCCAGACACCAACCATCTATTTCTTTGCTGCTTTCTTGTAAAAGCATGCCACTGGGAATTTGATTAACACCTTTCTCTAATCTTTCCGTTCAGACCTACCATCTGTTTTATAAATTATTATTATCGTCGGCCAGGGATTGGAATTGGTGTATTTGTCTTCAGGTAAGGCAGATTCAGGGAGTAGAGTTTGCTGGCCCAATCACATGTTTTTTAAACAGGTACACCCACACATTCTTATGAACTTGGCGAGCCCTTTGCTTACAAATTGTGATGTTCTGATATGCAGTAAAATTATTTCACTCTGAAGTAACTTTAGATTGAGTCGTTTATCTCAGAACATCAAGTGCTGTCTTAAAAGATAAAATGAATTATGGTGCAATTGCCAGTTGATTTTCTAAAAAAGGAGAGCCCGTGTCAGTGAGAGTTACACCCAATCCCCTCAACTGGATTCTAAACCTCTTTTTAGTATTCCTACCAGGCTCAACAAAACACACACACATACACAAAACCATTGTGCCATTGACATAGTAAATGCTCAATATACTCATATATTTGATAAATTAATAAATCAATTTCTCCACCTTGTCCTTTTCTTTAGTATGTGCTAGATATTTTTATCTGAATTGTTAAATTTAACTCCAGTTCACTTACCTTTCTGGTCATAGCACGTAAGGTTTATGTAATTAGAAAGCTCTCAAGCAATTTGAAGGTTCATAAAATGCAACTGGGTTTTGTTGTTGTTGTTATTTGTCTGTTTTTTCCCTAGATGAGAATATTGAAGTTAACAAAAGTTAAGACAGTTATCTAAAGTCATGCAACTAAAGAGTAGTGTATCTGGAAACCACCTCAGTCCTGAGTTCCAGTACTTTCCATTGTACCACAATAAACTGCTTCCCATCAAAGCGATATAATCATATGGCTAAAACACAACCATATAAATCCTGATATATTTACTTATTTTTGCACAGAACATGTCCTTTTGCCTTCAAGTGGAAAAATATGAATATTTAAGACATACATTGAATACTCTGAATATGCACAAAGAAAACCATTGATTAAAAGACATCAAATACCTTTGGCATTATCACAATAAATAATACAACCCTAAGGTCCGTGCCCAGCCCAGCCTCTGTGAATCCATATGCTGAAGGGGTGTGCTTCCCATGTGGGAGGCCCCTGGCTCTGCCCCCAGCTTGTGGGGAGATGCCTCGCATGTGGAAGTTTCCCGCCCACCTGTGTGGAATAAAACCATGTTGAAAACTGATGACGTACAACTATGGAGAC
>PVKE010020866.1:0-27086 GCA_004027555.1 Craseonycteris thonglongyai
CGGTCTTGCTTTTTCAAGATTCAAAGTTAGTGGGAGAGGCAAGTCTATTATTTGACTTAAATTCAGTATGCATGGGCATTACTTACAGTGATTCTGGGAGCCTTTTAACAAAGGAGAAAGATTACTGCATTGACAGTGAAATTAGAGAATTGTGCAGGCGCATTATGTTGAGTTGGCAGTGAACCGTTTGTGGCACACCTGTTTTATGCAAATGATACAATAGCATGAGAAAATCAGCAAAGCAGCATTGTTCTCAGTTATTTTAAAGGCAAGGGGTTATGGAGACAGTGCTAATATGGGCTCATTTTTAATGGATTTAAAATTAGTTTCTAACCTACTGCCATCTTGCATGGCACGTGAAATGACTGGCTCTGAGCAATTGCTGAGAAGAAACTGAATAATGGGAAAAGCAGACATATCCGTGTTATTGCCCTATGGGGCCCCCCACTGCCCTCGTCTGTTCACTGTTCATCTCGCAGAAAGCCCAGGATCGCCTATCTGAAAGCATCATTGAGGAGCTGAGCCTCAAGTCAGCCAGAGAGGGTGTTCCAGCCTCTAACCAGGCTCCTGGCCCAATTTTTTCAAGTTATACACTTGGATAATCCTTTTGTCATCCAATTGCTGTGAGGCCAGCTGTTACCCATTGGAACAAAAATCCCCTTTCAACGCTCTCCATAAACATACTGGTTGAGAAACAGGAGCAATTACACCAAACCAGAAGGAATTCAGTGGGTAGATGATTGATTGGAAAGAGACCATTACTCCCTCCAAAACGTGCATGATTCCTATCAGATGGATGATTTCTAACTTTTGCTGGTAATAAACTCAAAATGACCTGAAAATATGAAGATAGTTAAGAAATTAAAAACTCTATGACAAGATTCATTTGCATAATTTTTCTGCCTTTTAAAAAAATGTTGTGTGTTGAAAGCAACCCAAATTTCCCCTATTAGGGTGAATGGTTTAAAAAAATGTGGCGTATTCTTACAATGGAATACTATGCAGCAATAGAATGAAACAAAGCTACTGATAAATGTAACAATGTGGATCCCAACTGCATTCTAGCAAGTGAAAGAGCTATATACACTACATGTCCATATATATGATCTGAAAAATTCCAACTGAAGGGAAAAAATGAGATCAGCAGTTGCCAAAGGCTGGGAGTGAGTAAAGAAATTTGACTATAAAGGCACAGTAGGGAATCATTTCAAGTAATGGAATTGTTCTATATTTTAATTGCGGTGATCACATGACTATGACTGTATACTACATTTTGTCAAAACTCATAGAACGGCCTACCAAAAATTGTGAAATTTACTCTATAGAAATTATACATCAATATAGACCTTATTTTTAAAGTTGTTCTTGGTTGTAATCTATATTCACTCTCAATTTTGGTTAAAAGAACAGCATACGACTCTCATATTTCTTCCTGTAATAAGCTGTGATACACGCTATGAGGTGCTAACAGTCCTTCCAAGTTACAGGTGTGACACATTGCTTTGATCTGGTGAGGTAAGAGGAAGTGAAAGTCACATCAGAATAAAGAGCAGTTTTTTGAAGACCTGCCTGCTTATTACCAACACAACGTACTTAGGGTTCAATGTAATTACATTTTTTTGAAATATGGTCCCTATTGTTCACAACCCTTTTAGTTTTAACTAAGAAGTCTCCTTCAAACTAGGGTTAAAGAAGATGAATGGGAAAGCTAATAGGATAATTTATGAAAGCAACCTATTTAACTGGCCTAGATTCTTCAAAGAGATCAATGATATTCTGGTGGTTTAAAACATGGTGTAAATTCTTTGACACTATTCCCATTAAAAGGTGAGAAGTCTGTGTCCCCTTCTCTGTGACTGCATACATTGGTACAGCAGAGCAGAAGTGACACTGTGTGGCCTCTGAGGCCAAATCACTAATGGCCTGGCAGCTTCTACAAATAGTGCAAAAACTTGGTGGAGGAGCCATGAGCTTAACTACCCTGAGGCTGCCATGTTTTGTGAGGAAGCCTAAGCCACATGAAATGGCCATGTGTTGGTGTTCTAGTTGACCATCACAGCTGAGTCCAGCCTTAGAGTCATCATGGCTCAGGCAGCTGACATGTGAATGAAAAGTTCTTCAGATGATTCCGGTCCCAGCCATGTAAGAGCTGAGGCATCAGGCATCATGGAGCAAAGACAAGTCATCTTCAACGTGCCCTGACTATTTTTTTTAACTGACAATATCTGTGACCATAATAAAATGGTGATAGTTTGATAGCATTAAGTCACTAAGTTGTGGGGCAATTTGTTATGCAACAGTAGATCACTATCAACAGGCATGGGGCCAAAAAAAAAAACAAGAACTCAAAACAAAACAACATAAGACAAAATATATCAAGGGCTCTTTTAGATGAAAGTAGACTAAAGGATTCTGCCAACCAAATGCAGTACATGATCTTGATTGTATCCTTGGGTATAAAGACAAAGCTAAAGAAAATACTAGGAACCAAAAGAGACTTCAAAATAAAAAACTGCTTAGAAAAAAAAAAAAGTTAAGAGAGAGAGAGAAGAGAACAACCTGAAGCTGTGGAGTCACTCGGCATGGGTTCAAACAGCTGCTGTTGTCCTTACTAGCTCTGAAACCACAGGCAGATAAACTCGCCCTCCATTCATAGAGTTGCTAAGAGTATCTTGTCATCTGACTGCTGTAGAGATGGAAAGAGATAATACATCATATGTAAGTGGTTGGAACAGTTCCTAGAATACAATAAATGGTCAACGAGTGTTATTATTACTAGTAATTATTTGCTACACAAGGAAAACTATTATGAACCCAGGAACCTACTCCTTGTCTCCTTTTCGGCTTCTGTCTGCTTTAATCTTCTCCTTCTCTTTGCAGAAATGGCCACCTTTCTGAAAGCACATGTCTAACTTTGTTGTCCTGTTTCTCTTGAGTTTGTGTCCTCTGTGCAAGCAATCAGTTCAGACTTGAGTATCTCTCAGTCTCACTCCTAAATACCAAGGAGTAATAGGCTGAGTATACTTGTAGATCTTGGGCGGTGTGAATATTCAGATCCAACCAAGTGTAGAAACAAGTTAGACAGAGTCCTGTACTAGAAACAGCATTGTTGATAGCCCAACATCTCTTAGAAAACAATTTGAGGAAAGGCAAAATGGTCTCTGCAGACACCTTTCTCATCAAAAGATACTTTAACTTAGGTTGGCTGTGGAAATAAAATTATTTTCCTTTTAGGGCATGGAAACAATTTTAATGGTGAAAATTGCATTGTATCTGGTGGTTATAATCTTAAGAGAATGTAGATGGCCTAGTGAAATTCAGAAACCAAAACTTAAAGAAATGTCTTGCCCTTCTAATTCTGCCATTCATTTTTTTTTTATCATTCCCCTGCAATAAAATGATTGAGAAAGTTTTGCTTACCTTCTTTGAAGCTACCATTTGGAATAAGGCAAAAGAGAGTATATTGGTGATATCAATTTATGCCTTATTTAAAACATCATATTTGTGGAACTAAGTTAGTACAAAACAATAATAAACTGGAATGATTGGTTAAAAATATTTTAAGGGTACAAACGTTATGGGAATACATTCTTACAAAAAACTCCAGTGAGACATATGCTACAGATGTAACTTTGATAGTCACAAATCATATGTGTACAAAAATAAATCTTTATTTTACAACTGTGCATATTTTCTTGAGCTCTGATGGTTTATTTTCACCCATCGTTGGAATACTTACTGTAGTCATAGTCAATTCTGAGGGAGTTGTCACATTGAAGACAGTGAAGGTTTAAAATTTTAATTATATAGCCAGATTACCCTTCACCAATTTAATAATTCTTGTCAAATCCCCAATTCACAACTGGACTTAAAGAGAACACCCATTCCCCACATCTTTGCCAAAGTAAACGCATTGAATTTCTTAATTTTTGATGATCCAAGTCCAGTTGAGTTTAAATTCAATTCTGGTGATTATCAATGAGTTTCAGAATCTTTTCTCAAATTATCTTTTTGTATTTGTCTTCTATGAATTGACTATTGATTTGTAGAATCTCTTTCTTTATGTGTTCTGGATATTAATCACTTTTTTCTGTTATACATGGTGATAGAATGCTTTCGAAAAAAATACATTTGAACATAAAACAAACAACCTTATTCTCAGGGATTGCGAAGATAAAACGTTGTAAGAGGTGTTTTTTAAAGATAAAAAGAAAAGTTGGCTTTTTTTTTCAATGATGGTTAACATTCAATATTATGTTAGTTTCAGCCTAATGGTTAGACATTTATACAATTTATGAAATGATCTCCCTGATTAGTCTAGAGCCCACCTGGCACTATACATACTGACGACAATATTATTGACTATATATTCTATGCTGCATTTTACATCCCCATGACTATTTTGTAACTACCAATTTGTGCTCTTTAACCCCTTCACCCTTTTCATCCAATCCCCAAACCCCCTCTCATCTGGTAACCATCAGTTTGTTCACTGTATCTGAGTCTGTTTTTGTTTGTTTGTTTATTTTGTTCATTAGATTCCACATATAAGTGAGATCATATGGTATTTGTCTTTCTCAGTCTAACATTTCATTTAGTATAAAATCCTGTAGGTCCATCCATGTTCTAGCAAATTATAAGATTTCTTTGTTGTTATGGCTGAGTAATACTCCATTGTATATCTGTACCACATCTTCTTTATCTAGTCGTCTATTGATTGGCACTTAGGTTGCTTCCACATCTTGGCTATTGTAAATAAAACTGCAGTAAACATAGGGTGTGTATATCTTTTCAAATTAGTGTTTTGGATTTCTTTGAAAAAGTACCCAGAAGTGAAGTTGCTGGGTTATAAGGTAGTTCTATTTTTAATTTTTTGAGGAATCTCTGAACTGTCTTCCATAGTGGCTGCACCAATTTGCAATTTGTAAGGGTTTCTTAAGAGAGCCTTTGTCCATTGTGAGTTTCATCCCCACCCCAACCTTTGTCCCATGTAAAGATCTCTTCTCCTTACACCTAGTGGGGTTTCAGTTAGGAAAACGTGGACTGTGTTTGTCTGTTGCTCAAAATGTCTAGCAGGTGACAGGTGGACTAGTAAGAGAGTGTGTAGAGGGTTGCACTTGGGAAATAACTACCTTCCCACTCAGTGGATCTAGGAATGTGGCAGTCTTTCCCAACTGTGCTCCAACTCACCTGAGAGAAAGACTGAAGAGTGGTCCACCAGTTACTGAAGGCATTAACCAAAGAGGTATGAATGCTACGATGAGTTGAAGGTTATCATCTGGGTTTCCAAAGATTCCATCGAGTTTCCCATGAGAATTTCCTTTAAACATCAGCCAGGCCCAGAGCATGAAAAGTAGCAATGAGGGAGGAGGCTGCTCTATTCTTTTACCTCTCCTTCTTTTTAACCTTTACCATCGGCAGGGTGTAAAACCACAGCTAGCCAGAGGGTGTGAGGTGAGACGAGATAAAGAACAAACGGAAGCCAACCACATCCCCTGAAAGGCGGGGGTCCCCACCTAACAGCACAGAGCTGCAGAGGAGGAGAGAAATCTTATTTTAGAATGAAGTTTGAAGTGTTGATTAATATCTTGAACTGAAATGAGAATGCATTTTAACTTAATATGCACGTACTATAGCAAAGTCCTCGAGCCTATTGAAACTTCTCCTTAAGTAATTTTTAAGCTGTTTGTTGGAGGTGAAAATAAAGTTACATTTTGTTATATCATATATTAGTTAAAACACATGGCAAATATTTTGTTACCGGTCTGTTTTTTGGCTTCCTTTATATTATAATGTTTATAGATGTTCTAAGCTCCAAGTCATGAAATTCATCTATCATTAGAAGGCCCTTCTTACCATAAGATTATAAATATATTCTGATTTTTTAACAAGTTCGCATCCCATATATTAGTTTTCTACAATTAGTTTTTAGATTCATCTGGAATTCATTTTGTAAATATTGTTATAGTGTCAACCCTGTCTTGAAAATTGCCTTCAATTGAGGAGATCTACCTTGATCAAAGTCACACCCCCTTCCCAGGGGCAGCTCACATCCAATGACTGATCCATGTGGGCCTATAACATGCAGTCCCTCTGACCCCAGAGCTGACAACTAAATGTAATGCCCCAGCTTCAGACCTCCACTTAGGGTGGGTTGAGGCCATTAAGACTAAATTGCAGCTCAGCTTCTCCCTCTGCCTACCACTACTTTCTTCATGTTCCCCTCAGATATTGATCCAGAGAATAAATCCCCAGTGAACTTCCTGCCAACAAATCTCTGTCTCAAACACTGCTTCCTGGGGAACCCAATCCCCAAATTTGAAGTAATTAACTGAATTTATTTTTCTTCCAAACGCAGACTACACAATCTCAGTACCTTTTACTGAGCAATTAATCCTTTTCATTTAAAATGTTACGTTTATTGTATAGTGAATGTCCATTGAAGATAGGTCTGTCATTGGTCTCTTCTATCTAATTGACCCTTCTAATATTATTTTCTAAAATTTTTGCCACACTGTTTTAACTCTATAAACTTAGAATAAGTTCTGTTATCAGGCCAGGCAAGTTACTCCTCATTATTATTTCTTTTATGAAAAGTGTATTTATTGACTATTCTTTTGCTTGTATATTTGTTTATTTCCTCTTACATATAAAATTTAAGTACTATATTTTCTCAAGTTCATATAAAAATTTAAATGAAAATTTAAATGCGGATTTTATTTATTATTGCATTAAACTTAAGAAACAATGTGTAGAAAAGCAAAATATTTATAATATTATATTTTTTCATCTAAGATTTTTATATTTATCTATATATTCAAGCCTTTTTTTAAATAGAGTTTTCCTCTTACATATCTTTCGCTTACCTCCTGATAGGCTTATTTCTAGACAATTTAGAATATATATTACAATTTATTAACGGTTTCTGAGATTTATACATTGATCTTATATCTTATCACCTTGATAAATTCTCTTAATATTTTTAATATTATTTTGGTTTATACTCTTTCTGGGCAGATGATATCATCTGTAAATGATGTCACTTTTATCATTTCCTTACTAATCAATGTATTTAATTTCTTTCTTATTTTATTATATTGGCTATAATCAACAACACAGTGACCATAATAGCAGGTACCCTTGCCTCGTTTAAGACTTTAATAGAAATTTCTCTTATATTTCAACAATAATTATGACTTTTGCTGGAAGTTTCTGGTAGATACTTAAGGCTGAATCTTAAGGGTAAGTCAACTATGAGCAAGTGGCCAAATAAAAATAAAGTGATTGAACACAAAAGTCAAAGAGAAGGGGATGGGTCTAATCACCTGGAAAAAATGGTTTCTATCAAAAAAAGAACTACTACAAGGAATAGATAGCAATTTTACTAACAACTAACTAACTAACTAACTGGATGGCTGTAAAGGGTTCAATTATAAAATATGAGTTTTGAGGGGAACCAAAAAAATGATATTCAAATTTTATGATTCAGGAGAGATCTTCAAAGGGATAGCAGACACAGCTGAGATGACAGACATCAGGCAGGAAGATCCTATGTAATTCATATCTCTAAATACAAAACAAACTTACAAATATTTGGAAACCATGAGGTAAATCAAAAGCCATATGGAGTATAACTCCAATAATTCTAATAGGCAGCTAATAAGAACTCCAAATTAACATAAAGGAACAGGTAAAGGAGAGGTAATAATAAAAGAAGTTTACTGTGAGTGGAAAAATGGTAAATTCTTCACAGTTGGAGAATTGAATGAGTTTCTCACAAGGCTGATGAAATGAGACTTGGCATATCCTGCTAAAATTCCTAAACATCAAGAATAAATAGAAATTTATAGCAGTTTTAAGAAGCAAAAAATATTCCTCTAAGAAAAGGAGAAATATTTATACTGGCATTATAGCTCCAAGGCAAACAAAAATAAAAAGAATATGAGTTTTATAATATCAATGTAAAAAACAGAATTTAAGCTTGAATTCACTAACAGAATAAAGTAATATTATATAAGATAAAAGGCGCATTTATTGCAGAAGATTTAAAGATTATAAATCAATGAATATGGCAGCTAAATATGCAAAAACAAAACACAAAACAAAACAAACAAAAACAAAACAAACAAAAAAGCAATTGGAGACCTGAATAAAAATAGAACTGTGGTTAGATATTATAAATACCACTTTAAGAATCAGTAACCTTTTGAACAGTAAATGATTAACACAATCAAAAATTTATATCATGGCATAGCAAATATTTATAAGTAGAGAAGATGTGATTGTCTCACATATATGAGACATTTATAAAAATTAACCATATAATTGACCACCCAAAAATGAAAAAATTCAATTTTATAAGCCATATCTTCTGATCATAATCTCTAAACATAATAAAATATGTCCAAAAATTAAACAATTAAAATCATTACACGTAATAGCAAATGACGTGTGAATTTATCAGGAAAACAAAGTTAAATGAAAATCTACATACAGAGGACTGCAAAGAAGAACACTTTACATCAGCTAATGCATAATCAGAGGAAAACTAGTCTGAAATGCCTTTTTATCAAAAGAGAAGAGAGAAAAAAAAATTCCAGTACTTCAGAATGCTTAGTGTATACTTAATAACGTATGTTCTTTATGTACATTAAATTATTTAATTCTCACAATAACTTTGTGAGGTAGATATTATTATCCCTATTAATTAGATGAGGAAACTGAGGCACAGAAAGGTTAAACAGCTTGATGAGTATAACCTAGCTAGCAAGTGTTGATGCCGTTATTCAGAGCCAGAGAAGTCAGGTACAATATATACATTTAACCGCGATGTGACAACTCATCTAAGAAGTTGGAAGAACACAGAGTAAATAAAAATGAAGTTATAAAGTGAAATTTTAAAAATAGACAATTTAAAAAATGATATGGGGATGTGGGAGAGCTCAACAGGTTGAGCGCTTGCCTTGTAACCAAAAGGTCTAGGGATCAAATCCCTGACCCCGGCCCATGCAAACCCCATATGCTGAACTGTGGTACAGCTGGTAAACGCTGGGCTAGTTGGGTGGTGAAGGTTCTCACTTCCCATGAGGGAGGCCACCAGTTCAGTTCTCACCCTGCGAGGCCCCACATTTACCTGTGTGGAACGAAACCATGTCATAACTAATGATGTAAAACCATGAAGACTGCTCTGGGCCCTTCTCTCTCTCTCTCTCTGTTTCTCTCCCTCTGTCTCTCTCTCTCCCTTTCTCTTTCTCTGTCACCTTCTCTCAAACAATAAAATAAATCTTACTAAAGAATTTTTGCATAATGAATAAACACATCCAAGACCTAAATTAGAAAAATATGATTAGAGAATAAAAGGGAAAGTAAAAATAGTCACTAATAAAAATGAAAAAGAACTCTCTCTCCCTGTCAAAAATCATAAAAATCATTAAAAAATAGGGGATGCCAGGACGACTCAGTGGGTTGAGTGCTTGTCTTGCAGTCCTGGGGTCAGAGGATCACATTCTGGCCCCAGCCTGTGTGGGCCCATATGCTAAGCTGGGGTCTGCCTGTAAGTTCAGTTTTTTCCAGGGCAAGCTTCCCATGTGGCAGGTCCCTGGTTAGGCTTCTGCCCCAGGCATGCTTCCCATTTGGGAGGCCCCCAGCTCTCGGGGGCACGTCTCCCATACGGGAAGCTGCTCGCCTGGTTCCTACCCTGTACAGGCCTGCACCCACCTGTGGAGTGAAACTATCTTGAAAATTAATGATGTGTAACTATGGAGACTGCTCTGGGCCCTTCCCCTTCTCTGTCTCTCTCTGTCAAAAATAATAAAATAAAACTCTTTAAAAAAGAAAAAAGAAAGTATGTAGATAAAGTGATAAAACAAACTAAAAGAAATAATTATATATAATTCTGTGACATAAAATTTGAAAAAAAAAGCAAATGGATGCTTTCATAGAAAAATGAAAGGTATCAAAATAGACTTCCAAATAAACATAGAGACCAATTGCCTGTGAAGAGCTTGAAAACAATTATTCTTTAAAAAACATGAAAATGGCACTAAAACCAAGTGGGTGCTCCGTTTTTCAGAATAGATCATTTTTAAAACTCCTTAGTAGGGGAAAAAACTTGGAAAATCCCCTCTTCTTTTATGAAGTCAGCATACCGAAAATAATACACTGAAAATATAAGGTGGTATTCAGGAATACATAGACAGTATAATATCAGAAAAATATGTCCATATATTATTTTGTCAACAAATTAAAGAGAAAGCAAAAACATATCACATACATATTAAAAAAGGGATTTGAGAAAATTCAGTAGTCATTGACAATAAAAAAATAAAATAGAAAAAGAAACTAGTATTTTCAAAGTTCAAAAACTAATGGCCACCATTCTGATTAATGAAGCATTAAATCCATCCCCATTGAAGTAAGCAATAAGACAGATAATATCATTATTATCTTATGCTATTGTCATTATTCACCATTACTTTAGAAATTCTTGGGGAAGCCGGGATGGCTCAGTGGGTTAAGTGCTCACTTTGCAGCCCCAGGGACCAAGGATCGAATCCCGGCCCTGACCCGGGCGGACGCATATGCTGAACTGGGGAGTGCCCTCAGTTCAGTTCTCACCGGGGCAAGACCCCGGCCCAGTTCCTGCCCTGTGCAGCCCCGCACCCACCTGTGGAATGAAACTATGTGGAAAAACCAATGATGTGCAACTATGGAGACTGTTCTGGGCCCTCCCCTTTCTCTCTGTCTCTGTCTTTGTATCTCTCGCTCTGTCAAAAACAATAAAAATAAATCTTAAAAAAAGAAAGAAATTCTAGTTAATCCAAAAAAAGCCAGAAAATAAAATATCATTTTAAAAATTTATACAATTATTTTTTCATACCTACCAAATAGGAGATTCTATTAAAATTAACCTAAGTTCTAAGGAAATTAGATAGCTAATTAGAAAAGAAGTTTATGATAATCAATAGAAATAGGCAATGTAGAAATAGAAAAAAGAAAAATACTACGTCCGTATTATCAGCAAAATCTGTAAAATACTGTAAACAATTTTGCAAGAAAAGGTAAAGGACTTATATAAAGAAATTACAAAATCATATTGAAAGATATGAAATAAGTTTATGTGACAGAATAATATTAAAACCAATAGGAAACTATGAAAAAGTAAAACAATGATTCAGAATTTGATTTTTCAAGTAATAAAACCTACTCCAAAGCTGCTATAATCAAAACAATATAGCAAATAGACTGGAAATCTACCCAATACTTTGCAATATATGTATGAGTTTGATAAATGACTATGATAGTAACAAAAATAATGTGAGAGACATGGGGCATTTTAAAAGTGATCATAGGATATTGATTTATACATATGAAAATAACAGTCTAGACTCTAACCTCACATCACATACCCACATCAATTCCAATTGGGTTACATGCAAAAATTGAAAACAAGAAGCAATATGAATCATAAAAAGAAATTTATAAAACAATTTTTAAAAATAAAAATAGGGGTTATGGAAACCTTTTAAACCAAAATCGAAAACTCAAGAAGCCATAGGAGAAAAGATAAACACATTTTAGTATACATAAATATAAAATGTATGTAGCTACATTACATAATATTCAAAAAACTTTTACAAATTAATAAGAAAAATTTCATAGAAAAAAATAGACAAGGGAAGCCAGGATGGTTCAATGAGTTAAAGACTCCCTTTGCAGTCCTAGGGTCCGAGGATTGAGTCCCAGCCCCGGCCTCTGCAGACCCATATGCTGAGCTGGGGTGTGCCCCCAGCTTGGCTTTCACTGGGGCAGCTTCCCATGTGGAAGGCCCTCAGTTGGCAGGGGCGTGCCTCCTATGCGGAGGGCCCCGGCCTGGTTCCTGCCCTGCACAGACCCGTGCCCACCTGTGAAGTGAAACTATATCTAAATAAATAAATAAATAAATAAATAGACAGGTGCTATAAAAAGCCAATCTATAGATGGACAAATACAAATGAATAATAAACATGGGAGAAAATGCTCAATTTCTCCAGTAATATGGAAATAAAAATATAAGTAACAATGGCGTTACTTTATAATTCTCAGACTAGAAATAAATGTGTGATGACACCTGCTACTGGTAGGGATGTGGGAGAAAAGGGGCCTTTTGGAATGCAATTTTCCAATATTCAAATTAAAAATATACATATCCATAGCTCCTGGAACCCTACTTTTAAAAATACTGTATATCCCATTGAAATAAAATATCTGGTACATAAGAATGTATATGCAAGTGATTTTGAAAAGAAAAAGAAAAAATAAATTCCCATCAGTGGAGAACCAGAGGGACATCAATGACATCAAATGTTATGCAGACATTAACATAATGAGTTAGACCTCTAAGGTGGATTTTGTGCCACAGCCACACATCTTAAGTGACAAAAGCAAAATGAATAGAATAGTATGTGATGTTGTCACAGTTTTGTAAGGTAAATAATGAATGCTAAACCCTCTAATGTGTACCTTCGCATTAGGTCATTTGGAGAATGTAGGCATATCATTGTGTCCCCTGGTAAGCAAATGTTGACATGGGCTTAAGAGTACAAGAACATTTGGGAGGGCTAGCACCTGTGAAAGATAAAAGAGGAAAGAGGCAGAATTGGATAGAGAGAGCCATTGATTATAATTCAGCTCTGTCAAAATCTTGGCCAACCCAATGGGAAGCTCTGGAGCAAAGATTGCCTTCTGGGGAGGAACCACATTGGGTGCAAATGGCCAGTCATAGGCTGAGGTCTGCCCCAAGAAAAGTGTAGCATCAACTCAGAAGCTAAGGTGAAACATGAAGGCCCTAATCACTGCAAACAGCCAACTGCATACCTTACGGCTGAATGGTGAGGTCTTTACAAAGGGAGAAATGCACAAAGTGCATTTCTGTGGCTGTATATATGAGTACACCAAAGTTTTGGTAGGGACTGCAAAATGTGAGACTGGGGGAGGAGAGGAGAAGGTAGAGGTGACAAAAAGAAAAAGCCTTATTGTTCTCTTGCTTTTGTTGGTAGATTAACCACATATTTCTAAACAAAATTGTTTCACTTGTCTATCATCTTCATAAAAATGAAATTAAATGGTTCTTTTGCAACTTTTTTTTCCCTTCAAAAACCATGTTCTAAGATTCATACACGCTGATGGGCAGTGTAGTTTATTCATTTTCATGGCTGTGTAATCTTTTAGTTATTATATCACAATTTGTTACCTCCACTCCTGTGGGTGGACAAATGTGTATTTCCCTCTTTGGGGCAATTACGAACATCCTTACATGTGTCCCCTGAGGCACAAAAGTGGAGTTTTTCTAGTGTAGACTCGTATATCTAGGGCTGGGAATTGCTAAGTTGTAGGCTACAAATTGCTTAGCTTTAAAGAATAATGCCAAATATTTTCACAAAGTGGTATTAAAAATTTTCTATCACATATTTTACATACAAGTATGTAAATTAATGTGACTGCATAAAAAGGTATGGTAGTGAGATTTCAGGAGATCTCTACCTTTTTTTATTGTTAAATTTACTGGGGTGACATTGATTGATAACAATTACATTGTTTCCAGGTGTACAATTCTACCTGAAAAACTTAATGCGCAAAGATATATGTACACCAATGTTTACCGCAGCACTGTTCATGGTGGCCAAGTCATGGAGGCAACCAAACTGTCCTTTGATAGACGACTGGATAAAGAAATTGTGGTACATTTATACAATGGGATACTACTCAGCAATAAAAAAAAAGGTGAAACAGCCATTTGTGACAACATGGAAGGACCTTGAAAATATCTTATTAAGTGAAATAAGTCAGACTGAAAGAATCAAACCTATGACCTCACTCTTAGCAAAGAAACAAAAATTTAAGGACACAGTCAATAGTTTAGTGGTTACCTGAGGGTAAGGGGAAAAGTGAGTGGGAGAGTTGGGGGGCAGGGGTGGAAGAGTAGGGAGAGAGCATCAAATATGTGATGATGATTCTGGGTGGTGAGCACATAATGTAATGTATAGACAATGTAATATAGATTTTTTTTTTTAGTTTTCCATATAGTTTTACTCCACAGGTGGGCTCAGGTATGTGCTGGGCAGGAACTGAGGCTGGGGGCCTCCCCATATGGTCTCTGACAAGAACCGAGATATGGGTACACCCCAGTTCAGCACATGCATCCGCACAAGCCAGGGCTGGGACTCGATCCTGGGGCTGCAAAGTGAGTGCTCAACCCGCTGAGCCATCCTGGCATCTCCTACTTTCTTTCATACAATTTGATGTATGTTCTAAATGTTTTTTTTTAATAGCAAGTATTATTTCTATAATCTAAAAAAAGCTTATTGAAGGTACATTCCTTATGAGAAAAAAATTGAATCTTTAAAAATATCGTAGCCATGGTAACGTATGTTATAATAAGACAAGCAAGCTAGGACGTTACAGTAAAGAAAACAAAAGAAAACTGAGCCATTAATCTTAGCCTATTATCTGGAAAATGTTACACATAAATAGAAGCTATAAAAAGAGATAAGAAATCATAATACTTGAATCTTAATCTTAGCTAATTCAATTTTCCTCTGACAACTCCTTCCCAATTAAACCAAGACCACTCTTTGAGAGAGGCATGCTGTTGAAGGAGGATGAAATGTCCAAATGGTTTCTTCATCTCTGAGAAGCAAGAAGTTACATAAAACACAAGGTGTTGCTAACTTAATGGACAGTATAATAGAATTCCTTAAACACAGCCAGCTTTCTTTCACTATTTTATGGGATAGTGACGCTTCCAGTTACAAGGTTTCCGTTTTTGAAGTTGTTGAATTGTATTTTTCCAGTCAGTTTAAGTAATAATATTTGTTAGCCATATGTTTGCACTGTCGAATCGAAGCATAGACTTTGGCAAAATAATTGACATGCTGGCTCAATCTCCCTTTTTGTTTTCTATTCTGTCATTAGGATTCTTTCATATTAATTTCAGAAGATAAATGTTTACTATGTACGAGGGCTGTCCAGAAAAAAATCCAGCCATAAATGCCTCTATTTTTCTTAATACATGGCTGGAGAATACTTTTCAGACAGCCCTCATATTAGTACACTTCTTATTATGCTGGATGAGTAATCTACCAAGATTTTAATGGAGATGTGAAGAGCACTTCAGGCAAATGGAAGGGTTTATCAGTCAACTTCTACTCAGAGGATAGAAACCATGCCAGTTTCATTGCCAGTGAGAATTCAATAGGAAGAATTGTTAAGAAGATTGAAGAAATAAAATACAAAAAATAGGTATCACTGAATTAGCCACTGCAGGAAGCCACTAGCATCTCAAAGGCTAAGGGTATGAGGGGAAAGTGCTGGACTAATGAAAAGGAGAAATTTAGAGAGAAACTCTGGAGCTGAACCTCGGAACCCTAGGCCTGATGGCCTTACATGGAGGCTGGAATCCTGACCACTAAGAAGCTTGGCAGCTGGTACTGGTGTATCTGAGTTCAGAGGAGGGGCGCTATGCAGTGAGAAAAACTTAGACACATATTAATGTTCACCCCAAAATTCAGGACTGGCTCAGAAATGGCCTGCTCTCAGGGGAGCGGAGGACAATATAGAAAAAATATAGCCTTGATTGAACACATTCTACACAGCCTTCAGGTACTTAGGTGGGCCTCTTTTGTTATACCGTTATTAAGTGAAGTTGAGTGATTGTTCCAAGTTACACAGAAAGTCACATGAGCCAAGAAGATGTGGCATTCTCTCTACCTCTCATTTATAATCACATGATTCATTTCAGCTACATCCGATTTTAGAGACTTGAAGAAGTATAGTTTTTTTTTTCCTTCACCTTCTGTATATGATTACTATAACAGGGAAACTATTAACACAAGTGTAAAAACATATGATTCACTTAGGAGATGCAACAAAGATTAAATTCACAGTGTAATAACTGAGTTTGATACACTGTTATAACTGTCACAATCAATAGTCACTTAATTATATTTTAAAGAAATAGCATAATTTTGAAATGATGATTATTACCTTAAGTAGAATGGAGAAGATCAGAGCCAAGTGACTGCATTCATTCATCTGACATATATTTATTAAGTTCTTGATGTTTGTCAGACAACTATATGGGTAAATAAAAAATTTCTTCTTCAAGTGTAAAGGTCAACAAGTCCTAGAATTATAGTTTATTTATAAGACAGTAAACAAAAGTGCATTTTTTGCTTCTTAACATGTACCTTTATATTATATTTATAGGTAATTAATATATAACATAGTAAATATATATCATTTAAATATATATATGTATGTGTGTGTATATATATATATATAAAATACTTTTATGAGGAATTAAAGAGTACAAAGAAATAGATAAACGACTCTAACAATTAATAGTACCTTGAAGTTATCTGACTAATAATTGTATTTGTATAATAAAGAATAATTTACAAGAAATAAGTTAAATGAATGATAATCAGAGCACTGAAAAGACACACTGCCTATGTGAATTGACTGCAGTTATACCGGTAATATAAGCTCTATTGCCATCTAGTGGTACAGATCTTAAAAAACAGCTAGAACCAACCACCAGCACAATTTTAGACCCATACCTGATTGGAAGGTACATTGTCAAGAACCAAATGCCATAGAATGCAATTTTCTCTCTCTCTCTTTTTTTATTTTGGTCAGTACATAGTAGAATGAATAGTATAGGTATTAATATATTAGTTATAGGCTTCCGTATTTGTGCTATAAAATAAGGGAGTGGAAGGAAATCATGTCAATGGAATACAAACGTATTTGTGTATCATTTCACTTGCTGAAAAAATCTAAATCACATTTTTAGAAAAATTTTTTACTTTCTTCTTAGCACATAAAGGGTATCTGTATCTTCAAAAATAGTTTGCAATATTTTCTTTCAAAAAATATGAAAAGTATTAATGGCTTTTATTTAAACTACTTGAAAGAATAGGATTTTTTTTTCCTTTTAATTTAAACTACTTAAATTTATGGGACTTTTTTTTCTAGGCTTTATTTTCCTGATTTTGATAGCAATATGGAGAATGATTATCAGATACAGTGAAAATTCTACAAAAGATATAAGGTAAAAAGAAATTCCTGTTTTTAAGGTTATTTTAGCATCATTAAGATACCAGTTGAACTTTGAAAGACCCATCACTAACCTCATGAGAAAGTTCATATGCATGAGTTAATAAATATGTTCCTACTTGGGTTTCCTAATCTATATTAAAATTACAAGCATAAGGGTTGATCATTATAATAAAAAATAATTTTTTAAAATGTTGTTGAGTATATAAACAGGAGTTGTATAGGATAGAAACCTTGTTTTGACCTTGGCTTTAATGTTCATCTATCATATAGATGTGGGACTAAAGAATAGGTTAGATAAGACAGTTGTATATATGAACAGTAGAGAAAAACGCCAAAGTGTTTGGTTTGGTTTAGCGGGGTGCACAGTTAAAATAAGCATGCACCTAATTTTGGAGACACTATCAGTATTTCATATAAAGCCTTCCTCTTACTTTTTCATACTTTATCATCCCCCACCACTGGTATTTTGTTTTAGATCACCATCAATTTCTTACTTATTGTCACCAGAATTCCTCTTATGATCCTCCTTTTACTGATTCTACTTCTAGTTCTTGGTGTCTATGTACTACACAGTATCCATCACTTTTATTTCCACCTTATTCCAGTGATAGACAACCAGATTGTTTCTTATTCTTGGTACCACAAGGACTACTTATGTAAGCATCCTTGCATGTGACCCTCACACAGGAATTACTCTGGTTTATATTCTTAGGGGTAATTTATAGGGATTTTACAGATATGATTTCATAGAGTAATGAATTATTTCTCTTCTGAATGCTGTATTGTCCAAACTTGTATCTGGAGTGCATGGGGGTGGGGGTGGGGGGGCTCTAACACTCAGTATAACACCACTGAGCGTTTTTGTTGTGGTTTGTTTTGTTTTTGCAAAAAAAAAAAGGATCATTATTGTACCATTCCATTAATCTCATTTCTACTGTGGTAAGGTATCTCTTCATATCCTTGCTAGCTGTTTTTGTCTCTATTATAGATGGCTTAACATATATTTTAATTATTTTTTTCTATTGGGTGTTCACTCTTTATGTCCTTGCACATTACTGATATTAATATTTTATAGGTTTTTGACAGAGCATTTTACTTTTCCCAAAGTTTGTTAATAATTTTCTACATTGAAAAGAAAATCTTAGTTATGTTGTAAGACAAATATATCCATATCTTTACCTACTGGTTTGTGCTTTTTTGAGTATTTCTTTTAAAAGTCCTTACCTACTCCAGATTCGTTGAAGATAAGAGTGTGAGAAAGAGATCCAGCCTTATTTACATGTATTTATCCAGTTTCCTTAACACTTCACCTTTAGTAAGCAAATCATCATTTCCCTACTAATTTTAAGTCCTCCTCAACCCTAGCTATACCAAGTTTCCATATACACATGAATCTATCTTGTTGTTTTTGTTTTTTAATTGACTTTCTATCTGGTTCCAGAACTTTGTTCTTACTACCATGGCTTTAGAGAATCAATTGATTGCAGACTCATATCCAAAACCCTATTAGTGAGTGGCAAGTGACAATTAAGCTGCATCTGGTGGCCGGCTTTATAGTGGCGAGTTGATGTGCTTTAAACGTACAGGTGCATCTGGTGGCAGGCTTTAAGTCAGAATCTGACACTTATTTCAGTTCACACATGGCCCACCCATTATTTTATTTACCACTTTCATCTGTGCCTCTTTTCCATACTACGCACTTATCTCAGATGGGACTGTCTAGCTTCAGGAAAACAAGCTCACGGCTCCCACTGATTCTGCATTATGGTGAGTTACCGTATATCATTATTTCATTGTATATTATAATGTAATAACAATAAAAATAAAACATAAAATAAATGTAATGTGCTTGAATCATCCTAAAACCATCCCACCCCCACCATCACCCCACCCTGGATCTGCAGAAAAAATTGTCTTCCACAAAACTGGTCCCTGGTGCCAAAAAGGTTGGAGACTGTTGGGTATAGCTTAATGACTTCACTTATGGATCTTGTGAAATGATTACCACAATAAGTTTAGTCAAAATCCATCATTTCAATAGATGCAAAAAAGGGGGGGATAGTGTTTTTTTCTTTGTGATGAGCACTTTTAGGATCTACTCTTCTAGCAACTTTCAAAAAGACTTTTTTCAGTGTTCAAAGGATAAACATACTTACTATAATATAGTCTTAATTTTAATTATATTCCTAGGAGATAAATAAAATAGGTGTTATAAGCATTTGAGGGAATGAGCATTGTTGAACACCTCAATGCATCCAGGCATGAAATAATTTATTTTATTTAACCATCAAACACACATGCACGTGCACACAGACAAAGTAGGTATATTGGATGGAGATGCTATTATGCCCATCCTCAATTCCCAAGCACTTGCAGGGACCTCAGCCACTTTGCATGCCATGTCAACTCTGCTCCAGCTCATTCTCACTGCCTGTTGCTGGGAGTCACTTGTCCCATGAGTGCTGGAACCTCCCACACAGCCACCACAAAGCAACCAGGCAGGCCCACCGGGAGTTCTGACTCCTCCAAACAGGATGAAATATCACACCACAGGGCTGGGGCACAGCACCCCAAGAGGCACCTAGGTGGGCCAAAGGAAGCCAGATTGCAGCGTGGGGGGTTGAATTCCATTGATGCAAACTTTGACCAGTAAGAAGGACATGTGTAAAGCCCAGACAATAGATTCCCTCATCTTACTTCGTCCGGTGGACTGGTATGACACACATGCCTGGTGAAGGCATCTGTTGATTACCAGGGCTCTGTATGACCTTGTGCCTCACCTTCCTTTTCCTTACTCTTGCTGTTCTAGACACACACACACACACACACACACGTATCAGAGCTCTGAACCTGACCCCTGGCCTCAGGCTGTTTTCTCGGGAACTTGTGCTAAAACAGTTGGCATTAATATTCCCATTTTACAAATGGAGATAATAGTAGTGAAACTCAGAGAAGCTGAATAACTTTGAAGTCATATAAATAGCAAGTGGAAGGCCAAATCCAAACCAAATCCTGTAATAATCTATATCTGTACCTGAAGCAAAACAGTTATGTCTAGAGAAAACAATAAAATGACAATGACAGATTAGACTAGCAATGTCCTGAAGCCTAGCTATTACTTCAGAAAGCACAATAAAATTCAATGGTCAAACTTAAAAATGGAAATGTCATTACTATATATACAGAAAGCACATAAAATCCAAAATATAAAAGGGCTGTCCAGAAAAAATCTAACCATTGTCAATGTAACTAGAATGGTTATATGGCTGGATACTTGCTGGATAGCCCTTGTATTTTAGGAGAAAATAAAAAGCTGTTATTAGGCAGAGCTCCAAAACCAAACACAGGATCTGTACTGTTCTTAGCCAAAGGATTTTAATCTTGCACATTCTCTTTCTGACTGCCAATCTTCCCTGTGCCAAATAACCCATTACCAAAATTAAATTGGCAATGTTTATAGCATAGAAACATTTTCTATGAATGTGGTCCAAATAGAAATCTATAAATATCACATTCTATTGGATATGAACTGCATGTTTCTAATTTATTACTATCTGTACTAATTTATTTTACTATCTGTATTTATATTATCAATTTTAATAAGTAATACAGTCACATAGACCCAAGGATATTTTATTTAAAATCTCTATTTTACGCCATTCCCAGCCATCCAACTTTCCTGAGACACTTTTGTGTATCTTGCTGGGAAGAAGGAGTTACTTTACATTAGCTGTCTGAAATCTACTCACTTCCTTTACAGGGGACATGCCCCTGAGGGAAGGGCAAGGGACTTGGTTTGACTTCATCATCTGGACCTCCAGGTAAATAGATTTACTGATATTTGTGCAGAAGAAAGAGGCCCTTACTAAGGCTTGTCTATAGTAAATAGGACCAGAATCTTTGAGGTGGGCCTCCTGGGAGATGTTACTAGGCTATCCCTATACAATGGTGAAGCTTTATAATTGAATGTGGGGGGTGACCCCATGAATCTCACATAGAGAAAGCATCTATGGGTGTGGGCAGGAGCTCCATAACATCACTGACCTCTCTGCATCATCATCTAAACATATTGATGGTGTAACCCCTTGCCATTTTTAATATAGCTCGGTACCGGAAAATCTCTCTGATTTGTGGGAGTCTATGCATTATCTCAAGTTCTACAGAGCGTCTATGCTTCTTCCCCCACATTTTTTATACCAATGAAAGGATGTTGTACACATTGTTCTGTAACTTGAGTTTTTCCTGTTAATATTAAAATCTGAAAAAGCAGAGAGAAAAATACAACAAAATCTGAGGAGATAATTTATAATACCACCATAATATTTGTTTGTTTGCTTTTTACATTTTTCGGCCGTAAGCAAGTTTTGGCAGAAAAATTAAGTAAATACAAGCTGTGTTGAGGATGTGTAGAAATAGGTACTTTTGTATATTGTTTATGGGAGCATAAATTCACACAATCTCTATAAAGAACCACTGGGCCCTGGCTGTCAAAGTTATAAATGCACATCTCCTTTAAGTTAGCAATTCTACTTCTAGGAAACTAGTCTAAAGATATACTTACACATATGCAGTATACTCTATGTACAAGATTATTAATTGCAACACTGTTTAGGAGAGTAAGCTTAGAAATAACTTGAATTCCTTCAAGATAAAACAGACTAACTTGTGCATAAATATGGAAGCTGTAAAAAACGAGGAAGCTGTCTATATCCTGATACAGCATTGCCATAAACTATACTAGTTATACCTACACAAGACAACACTCTTACTGACTGCTATGAAATTGTTGGTGTATGTTTTCAATCTACAGTGATGCCTTAGAATTCGAACTTAATCCACTCCATAACCCTGTTCGAGTTCCAAAACATTCAAGTTCCAAGACGAGTGGGTGTTCAGATAAAGCTACGGGCTGTACAGTCTATACGTCCCACTGAACAATGTGTTGGTGTTCAGATTCCAAAGCAGTGTTCAGATTCCAAGGCAAAATTTGCTTGATTTTTTTCATTCAGTTCTAAGTTGTTCAAGTTTTGAGGTGTTCAGATTCCAAGGTATCACTGTATTTTTGTGTGTTTCATGAACACACTTAATTTTTTCAATATGTTATCATAGTGTTATTTCATAAACGAATTTATTATATTTTTGAATATGTTCAGTATTATCTTATGTTAAATAAATTTTAAGAATATGAAATTTTCAAATGATTTCGTTAAGGTAACGAACATGTAGAAAAGCATGCAAACAAGTGTATAGCTAAATGAGTTATCACAAAATCAACGAACTTACTTCAGAATACGGTTGGCAATTTATATTTACACTCTCCTGATTTGTTTATTAATTCATCATATTCAGTCCTCTTTGGAATAAAATCTCATTTTAACAAAATGGAAGTGTTCCATATGTATTAAAAATTTTATATTTTAAAGATTGCAAAATATTTTCCATTAGCATTATAAGAGCCAGTTATGACTTTAATTTCTGACAACAAATCAACTGAAACTTATTTTACAGCCCCCTTCTTACTAAAACATCAGTTGATCACTTACAAATCTGATCTTATGAAGTATCCCTGATGTGATATATGTGGAGCTGAAACTCAGTTGGCTAAAAGTGATCCAGGCTTCTGATGAATTAAGGCCACAGATAATGTGCGTATCATTTATATGGTTGACATATATGCTATATCCTACAACTATCAATTTTATTATTTAGTGAAATTTTGACCAGAGCATATGTAAACCTCCTTAAAGAAGGTAGTTTGAAGGAAATGATTTAGAAACATTTAGATACTAATTGATGCTTTAAAAAACAGTACATTTTGTGAAAATTGTGTTGCCTGTAAAACTTGTATTCCACAGAAATTGATAGGTATCTATTAGAAGAAAAGAAATCAAACATAAGAAATTTTTTTCTTAGAAAAGCTTTGCAAATGTAAGTAAAAATTACCAAGTATGTACATATAATCATTCATGTTGGCATGTCATAATTGGCTGTTATGAATGCTGTGACCCATCAGTGAGTATCAGGAAGTCCACGGAGCCCACGGTTTATCAATGACTTTCCAGTTTTCTTTTTTGTCTTTGAAGTAAAGCTGGCCTTGACTCCTCCTGTCTTGTTCACTCTTCCACCCTGGAGTGAGTCTGTAATTTTCAGGGCTCTTGTTGAAGGAAGAGAACAGGAGTACAAGATATAAAAAAGGGGGATATGTTTTTCAGGGGGAGTTACATGTGTCAGAGATTTACAAGCAGCTTTGATGTCTGAGAAGTTGGGTGGGAGAAGAAACTAACTTTTATTATTTATTTCATTTTATTTTTTAAAGAAACACTATGAGGTTTAAGTGTCCCTTTCACAAGACTTGAGAAATACAAGGGTCATTTTGACATTACTTTCGGGTGTGGCATTGTGCTCTTGCTCCACAACTGTACCATATGGCTTATATCTTTATACACATCATGAATTCAAAAATCTAAGCTTTAATATGAAAGTAGCATTAACTAACTCATCTACACCAACTCAGTATTTAAATTCAGCATGCATCTGTCATATCATTCAGAATTTGGTGTGTATGAAACACCATACTAAATGAATTTTTCCTTTGGATCCTGACTGAAAGAAGTTTTAAATTAACAAAATATACTAGTAATTTTCTAATAAAAATCTCCACTATTACAAGAACAGTTGTTACGTTTCCACAATAGCCAACAACAATTTTTATCAACCGGTAAACCTACCACCTTTTAAAATAAGAAAAGAAACGGTGGAGCATTTGTGTATTGTTCAAGAAGAAACATTTCCTATTGCTCATCCTAATCCTGAGTCTGAGATTGCCTCTATTTTCTAGTTCCTTTATTCTGTGAGAGTTTTAGGAGACCGTATTCTTTAGAAGAGGACTTTTTAATTACTTTCAATGACCTGATGAAAACTCTCTCTTTTGTGTGGCATAGCATAAGATTAATGAGGAAAGTACTTATACTTTCAAATTAAATATCAAAAAAATAAAACTAAGCTAATATTCCTAGCCCTTTAGCATGGGAAAGACAAATATTTTTAAGTATTACTTAGATTTATGTTTATTTTTATTGGTTAAAAAAAGACAGAAGGTGAAAACTTAACACAGTGCATGCTTTGTATAACAGATATTTTAAAGTACATGTTGTCTTAAGTGAATTTGAAAAAAACTAATGTAATTCATTAGGATTTAGGCAGTGTCATAAATCTGTCATGCAATACAGGAAAAGCATCATTTAGTTATGTTGGAAAGAGGATTATTGCTACAGCCCAATTAGCTGTACTAAATTGAGTCATTTAAAAACTTAGGGGTGTGTGTGTGTGTACAGCAACAGACACAAGCAGTGACTCAATACCTGTTACATGTGTATGTAAAAATTTGCTTAAAAATGTGTATGTTCTTTGGTTATGTTTTTAAAAACTTAAAAAAAAAAAAGAAATTTAATAAACGCCTAAAAGCATTGGATCGAATCTAGTATTTAACTTCATCTACACATAACTGTATTCATATATTTTCTAAGTATTTTAGAGTTTTTAAAATTCATTTCTTTAGTATTTAGAATGATAAGAAAAGGGTAAACATTTAATTAAGTGGTAATATTATATTATCAGTGTTGGCAGTGGGGTCCTGGGATCCTCTTGCGTCAGCTTATAAAAGCCAATTGATAAATTTTCAGAAATTTGGCTAGTTGATGGACATCAAGTTATAGTAGTAATTTGAAGGCAGTCATGTTGGGAGTACTTAGAACACAGAACTTGGCAAATTCAACAAATCAGATTCCTCGGGCCTCAGAGATATGAATTGTGAAACATACCAGCATGTTGCTGGTGGTTGGGCTAAATGCTGTTACATAGAATCTGTCCTACTATATTCATAATTTTAAAGTATTATGTTTATGTGTTAGTAGTAAATCATGGTACTGATTTTTTAAAAGGTTTATTTTATTGTTTTTGACAGAGAGAGACAGTCAGAGAGACAGACAGAAGAGGGAGGGTCCAGAGCAGACTCCATAGTTGTACATCATCAGTTTTCAACATGGTTTCGTTCCACACAGGTGGGTGGGGGCAGCATAGGGCTGGGACTAGGCTGGGGGCCTCCCGCATGGGAAGTACACCCCAGTTCAGCACATGGGTCCACACAGGCCGGGGCTGGGATTTGATCCTCAGTCGCCAGGGCTGCAAAGTGAGAGCTTAATCCACTGAGACATTCCGGCTTCCCCCACAGAATTGATTTATGTGAACTATGGACTTTGGGTTTAGTTACATTTTAGCTATGTTTTCTATTAAAGAATACAGTCATACCTTGTTACTCGACTGCTTTGAAACATGTTGAATTTGTACTCAGTGCATTTTGACGCAAAAACCTTGTCCTAGTACTCATCGTTGGTTTGGTACTCACCAAGCCAACTGGCACCAATTAACAATTAGTGCCAAGGTACCACTGTATATCGTAACTGTTTTCCCAGCTTCTGTTACAAAGGGAGCAGAACTTGAAATAGACACAAAGATTATACTCAGAAATATAAAATTAAGTGTACTAATTGGTGAACAGTTTTCTACTTTCACTGAAATGTGAACAAAGCAACAACAAAAAAAACACTTTTTTTTTTTTAAATGCATGATTTAAGTACCTAGGGAAATGTTCAGGTAAATTCAAGAATAGTTATTAAAATGAGATTTGTAGGGGAAGCCGGTATGGCTCAGTGGGTTAGGCGCTCACTTTGCAGCCCCGGGAACTGAGGATTGAATCCCGGTCCCAGCCCGTGTGCACCCATATGCTGAACTGGGGAGTACCCCCAGTTCGGTTCTCACTGGGGCGGGACCCTGGCCCAGCTCCTGCCCTGTGCAGCCTTAAGCCCACCTGTGGAATGAAACTATGTGGAGGAACCAATGATGTGCAACTATGGAGACTGTTCTGGGCCCTCCCCCCTTCTCTCTGTCTCTGACTCTGTATCTCTCTCTCTTTAAAAAACAATAAAAATAAATCTTTAAAAATGAGATCTGTAAAGCAAATTCCTGTGTAGACACCCAAAACTGATAAGTTAGTTAATATATGGTATTGACCTGGAGCAGAGCAATTAACTCAGTGGACATCTTTGTTCCTTTCTGGTTTCTTCTCTACAATAAAAATAAACCTTGATTGAATGTGTTAAGCACAATAGTTCCTGCCTTCCCTATCTTCAAATGCCAAAAGACAGTAGATATTTGTCCATAATAAAAATGTTTAATTTCTTTTTATTTTGAGGTTGAGGGTTAAATTTGGAGATTGTTACATTTTCATGTTTTCATGTCATTTTCTCTGTCTGGAATTTTCTCTGACACTCTTCCATCATCTGTTCTTTTCCTACTTTCATATCAGAGTAGCTCTAAAGAGGATGCCAGGATGGCTCAGTGGGTTAAGGGCTCATCTTACAGCCCTGGGGTCCAAGGATTTAATCCGGCCCCAGCCTGTGTGGACCCATATGCTGAGCTGGGGTTTGCCCCCACCTCAGTTCTCCCTGGGGTGAGCTTCCTACTCGGTAGGCCCCCAGCCAGTTCCTGCCCTGCGCAGTCCCGTGCCCACATGTGAAATGAAACTATGAATAAAACTAATGATGTGTTGGGAAGCCAGGGTGGATCAGTGGGTTAAGCGCTCACTTTGTAGCCCCAGGGACCAAGAATCGAATCCTGGCCCCGGCCTGTGTGGACCCATATGCTGAACTGGGGGCAGTTCAGTTCTCACCGGGGTGAGACCCTGGCCTAGTTCCTGCCCTGTGCAGCCCCGTGCCCACCTGTGGAATGAAACTATGTGGAAAAACCAATGATGTGCAACTATGGAGACTGTTCTGGGCCCTCCCCCTTCTCTCTGTCTCTGTCTCTGTATCTCTCTCTCTCTGTCAAAAATAATAAAAATAAATCTTTAAAAAAAAACTAATGATGTGCAACTATGGAGACTGCTCTGGGCCCTCCCCCTTCTCTCTGTCTCTGTCTCTGTATCTCTC
>PVKE010020867.1:0-27086 GCA_004027555.1 Craseonycteris thonglongyai
ACCCTAACATCAGTTAAATATTTCCAAAGCTAGGTTTAATAAAGCTAATGCCTTTTGCTTTGTCTGTCAGTTTAATTAAAGTTTTACATCAGCCATTGTTTTTATTTGTCTTGGGGCTCTTTCATGCTAACAATTTATGGTAGCATTTAGTGTGCATTTTTTATTGTTAAATTTATTGGGATAACATTGCTTGGTAAAAATTACATAGGCTCCAAGTGTATATTTCTACAATACATCATCTATGTGTTGCATTACGTGTTACCACCCAGAGCCAGTTCTTGATCTATATATATGCATTTTATTTCATTTAATACATTTAGTTGAGATTACTGCTAAAAATGCCAGGATTTTTGTTTATTGTTTTGACACATTTTAATATTTAGAAGAGCTGAGAAAAGACTGCTTTCATTAATCGCCATTTATTATTTTTGTTTGTGGTTTATTAGGTTTTGTGATAGAATATTTCTAGTTTATAAAATTAGTATTTGATGCATCCCATATTCTATACCATTTCCATAATATAACATGCTAAATAAGTTGTGAAATCAGGTTAAGAATGATACCTTTTGTATGGTTTAAATGACTAAACTAAAATCAGTTTTTACATTATAATAAAATATATAATTTCATCAGTAAATATGGTTTTAATGAATTCATAATTTTGACTCTTCTAGAAACATTGACTATAAAGGCACTAGAATTTTATTGATTATATCTAATGAGTCTCTTAAATTAATGGGTCACCTGCTGGTTCAGGAGCTAAAGTAGATCACTAAGTGGGTAAAAATGAGTGGTTTTAAGTTGATTTATAGTTCCAAAGATCAATGATGAAAACAATAATGGTACCAGAGCTTTCTGGCAAAATATTTAACAAATATAATCACGCATTTCAATTATGAATATTTCTATTATGATTATGTTGCTATGTCATAAAGAGCTACTTTGTTAAGAAAATCCATAAAATCATATTTTTTCTTATATTTCTGTTCCATTTTGTAATACATACTATGTCAATATAGTGACATTTTAATAAGATAATGCAAGTGACTCAAAATTGTGTACCCAAATGATCTGTGGGTTTTTACTTAGTAAAGTAATAACAATTCCAATATTCATAATAAGATTACTTATAAGATTCTTTTATTGGTTGAATCCTTGCCAGTGTGAGTCACTGCACAAAACAATTGGATAGTGGTGAACCAAACAAACAAGGTGGAGGGAAATATAATTGAATAAATACGTGAACCAGATCATTACACAGACCAGGAACTTCATGGGTGAAAAGACTTTGAAGGCAGACAGTTCAGCCTTGAAAACATATATCTATCACTTATATAATATTAATATATTTTTGATAACGTAATTAATTATCTTAGCCTCCATTTGCTAATATGTAAAACTGGAATGTGATCAAAAATGATACCATACAATTAAATGAGGAAATAATAGTCTTTTCAACAAATGGTACCAGGACAACTGGATAGCTATCAGCAAAATAATTAAGATGGACCTCTACCTCACACAATATAAAAAAATAATTCAAAGTGTATGTTGACTTACATGTAAAAGCTCAAACTATAAGACTTAGAAGAATCTTTTTCACTTTAAATTAAGCAATAGTTTCTTAGATACGGCAACAAAAGCATAAGCAACAAAAAGAATCAATAGATAAAATTAACTTCATTAAAATGAAAGTTGTTATGCTTCAAAGGATACCACCACTAAATTGAAAGTAAAACCCACAAATAGGAAGAAAATTTTTACAAATTACATACCTGATAAGAAACTTGCATCTGAAATATATAAAGAACATTTACAACTCAACAATAAAAAGACAAATAACTCAATTTGAATAATGGTCAAAGAAGTTGAATAGACTTTCCTCCAGAGAAAATATATAAATGCCTAATAAGCACATGGAAAGATGTTTATTTGTGAAATGCAATTCAAATGACAATGAGATACTGACACTTAGTAGGATGACTACAAGCAAAAAGACAGATAATAGCAAGTTTTGACAAATTTGTGGAGAAATTGAAATTTTCATACACTATTGATGGGAACATAAAATGATGCTGCCAACATGAAAAACCGTTCAGCAGTTTCTAAAGAAACTAGAGTTGCCATATCATCCAGTCATTTTATTTCTACGTATATACCAAGAAAATTAAAGACATTGTGTTCATACAAAAGCTTAAAAATGAATGTTCATATCAGCATTACTGATATCCAGAAAGTGGAAACAATCCAAATGTCAACCACTGCTGAATGGATAAACAAATTGTAGTGGATGAATACAATGAAGTGTCATTCAGCCACCTAAAGGAATGAAGAACTAATGCATCTACAACACGAATGAACCTTGAAAACATTATGCTATGTGAGAATCCAGACACAAAATAACGCATACTGTGTGATTTTATTTGTATGAAATATTCAAATAGGCTAATGCATAGAGACAAAACTAAATGGATGATTTCCGGGGGCTGAGAGAAGGCAGGAATAATAAGTGACTCCTAATAGGTAGAGTTTCTTTTGGGGATAATAGTAATATTATAAAAATAGATATTGGTGATGTCTTCACAGTTTAATATACTAAGAAAAATTTGAATTGTACATCGTGAAGGAAGAATTTTATAATATGACAATCATGTCTCAAAAAACAAAACAAAACAGGAGTAGTTTTAAGAATGTGATACGTAACCTGGGATGTTCTATACACATAAAATAGCATATGTATGTAAAACACCTATTATATCATGCCTGGTAGTCAGAAATTGCTAAATATATGGTTAATATTCTTTATATAATTACATTGATACTATTTGAGGGGTGTAATTGTCTTTGTACTAACTAATGCATCTGTCTTTCAGCTGAAGACAAATGCATTTGTTAGTACCACGCATTAACTGAAAAGAATTGATGATGCCTGTTTCTATTTATTTTTTGTAATTTGCTTATGGCCTGAATAAAATAAAAGCAAGTAGATGCTTATTCATATGCTGTACCACATTATGTAAAGTTTTATTTTTCACCAATCATTCTAACTTTAGAAATTCATGATCACCTAAGAACTAAAACTTCAAAAATACCTACTTCAGATAGTACTATAGATAGTACTTACAGATAAAAATTCTAGTTCAGATTCTGTTTTAAAATTAGTCTTTTTGGGAACAGATTATTCTTTGCAACTAATAAAAAATAGTAAAATGTGTTATATTCTTGTTAATTATGAAGAACAAACAAGTGGCTTATATGATAGTTTATTAGCAGCTAGGACTAAATTCTGTGTTAAAGATTTTGGGGTGAGATACAAGTTCTGTTCTATATTTCTAACTTACTTAACCTTTCTATAGAGCCAAAGTGACATCAGATTTAACATTCATTCAAATTTTTGTTACTGAGTTACTTATCCCGAATGTGTCAATGTACTTCTATAGGAACGTTGCTCCACTTGGATTTGCTTTTCTTGTTTTGCTTATCAAAACCTCTTCTCTTTGAAAGAAAAAGTAATGTATAACAATGGTAGATATTGGTTTGATTAACCTTTAATTGCACCTTTTTTCTTGGATACATGGTTGGGTTGTATATCTCTCTCTGGAATTTAAAAGTGTCCACGCTTTTGCAAATTAAATATGACTGCAAAGACCACGTCAAACTTTCAGGCAGAAGCCATTAAGAGAAAGGTGTAGTATATATACTCCCTTCCTTCTGCCATGGTGACCAGGCATATTCAGAAGACAATTATAAGGAACACCTGAGACAGACTTATAGACATAATTCGAAATGTACCTTTGGGTTTCTTTGTTTGAAATTTAGTTTAAGCCATTGAGATTGATCATGGTTTGTTAGCACAGAATAGCCTATCTAGTCTCTCCTGGCTAACACAATGACTTCTAGTGTTTTGAAAAGCCTGCTCATAAGATATAACTATTCTACTTAACAAGCATTAGGTCAAGTAGAACATTCAGCACCACCATATGCACTCCCGATACATATCATTACAATTTATTCATAGAAATTAATGCATTATTCAGTAGTTTTAGAGGTACTTTTAAGTTAGAACTTTATCTTAAGGAAGCGTATTGATCAGTTTTATAGTGTGAAATGTTGTTAAGAGCAACGTGTTTATATAGCAAAATGTCTTATCCAATATGCAACCATATGTTCATTACTTGTAATACAGATTTCTTCACACATTTGTTTCATGACACCTAAAAGTAGTTTACAAAACTGAGAAAAAGGTGTCTTTTTTAAATTAAAGAAAACTCACCATTAATACATACTCTTTTCTCTACTAGTGGAAGCAAATGAAAATAATTTTTCAATCTAGAATATAAGGACAGTGTCTTGATTTTTTATTTCTTTACATGTGTCATATCCACCCCTTTCCCTTTAGTTCTGCTACCTGTTCACTTCAGGTGCTAACCATCTTTCTCTGGGATTTTTAAGAGTTGCTGTATTGATTTGTGTGTCTTTCTCAAACTCTAACGTTCCCTTTAACATTTTCAGAACAACTTTTATCAAATGAAAGCCCCCACTTAAAGAACTTCAGTGGTTTTCTGTGGCCCATAGAAGGGAACCCAAATTTTTGTGTACAACTTGAAAGATCTTGCTACTGTGACCATAGCAGGTGTGTTCTACCTGACTGTAGTCTTCCTCCTTCGTACACTTCGTACCCAACCATGCCAAATAGTTGCATCTCTCATAAGGGATCAAGATATTTTAGTCTTCTGAAACTTTTCTTACTATGTATCCTGTATTAATAATATTGCCTTCAAGAAAAACACATCAATAAATATAGCAATGCCACTCTAAATTCTGAGCCATTATTTATACCTCAGTATGATTAAATTAATACCTCACTAACTGCTGTTCTTGGGTCTTGTCTCCAATTGTTTTCCCTAAAATTGGACTTTCATTATTCTAGCCCCATCTCAATTTCAAAATAAATCTCCACTGACTACAAATCAGTTTAAATTCTTATACCGGTGTCATTCCATGTTCCTTCATAATGAGTCACCAACTACTTTTCCAGGCATAGCTCCCACTCCTCCACTATATTTTTCCTCCACACCTGTCAGTCTGAAGTACACACCTTATCAAAACATGGTGATCCTTTTTGAACCTTCATTTGTACTCTGTTTTTATATTCATTTTCCTGAATGTTACTAATTAAAGTTTTCATTATTTAGACCGTAAATTATCTATGTCTGTAGTTTTCAAAAACTGCATAACTAGGGATGCTAAGATAGCTCAGCAGATGAGTGCTTGCCTCACAATCATGAGGTCCAGGGTTTGATTCTTGGCCCCTGCTCATGCAAACCCCGTATGCTGAACTGTGGTGCAACTGATAATGACCAGGATGGCTCGGAGGTGAAGGTTCTTGCTTTCCATAAGGAGGGCCACCAGTTTGGTTCCCATTTTGTGCAGCCCCACATCCACCCGTGTGGAATGAAACCATGTCACAACTAACGACGTACAACTGTGGAAACTGCTCTGGGCCCTCCTCCCTTCTCTCTCGTTTTCAGTCTCCTCTCAATAAAATAAATCATATATATATATATATATATATATATATGCTAAAATTAATATTTATTGTTTTTCTTCTGCTTCTATTTCATTCACCAAGAGGCTATCACTATTTGCTATAGTTTTCAGTCTTCTACTGATTATGAACAGTATAACATTTTAAATAGAGTATTATATTTAATAGGTTCCTTCTAGTATAGGCTTTAATGCAACTTAAACTCTTCATTGTTTTTTCAGTACTTTTGTAGCATTTTTCACTTAGTTCTGTTTATTTTGATTGAAATAAAAGGGAGCATGTGTTCTTATCGTACAATTGAAACAGTACACAAATGGTATAAAAAGTTGATAATCTCTTCTAACTTCTATTCCCACCCCTGTGGTGTAATCAATCTTAGCAGATTGCTGTATTTCATTGCCCATTTATCTCCAGTCAAACAATCCTATGAAACATATGTTCACATCCATAGGAGTGGAAGACATTGTTAGTCACTCATCCAATACTCATTTTTCTCTTCTACCCTGTAAATAAAACCCTTTCCGAATATTTACAATCATAGCCTTTCTTTCAGAGAGGGGAACAAGGTGACATACTTTTTGGCAGTGAAAAGGAGATAGATGTCAACTTGGTGCACTCTTAGGAATGTTATTAGAGAGAGGGCTCAGCTGTCCCCTCTTAAGCTTGTCTTTTAGACTTTTCTAGTATGAAATAGTTCTGATAGCTACAATTATAAAGCTCATAAGGATTGGATTGAAAATGAGGGGATTACTGTTCCTCAAATGAAGAAAAACAGGACAAGAACTGTTTTTGTGCCACCTATTTCTCTAATGAGGTTGATTAAGTAATTGAACACTTCAAGGACACACCAAAAATGAATAATAAGTCCAGTAGATTTCCATTTTCTTCTTGTTGCTCAAGTCATACTGCATTTCTATTTCAAAAACAGATATAGACTCCATTGGAAAAAGGCATATAAAGCACAATTTTAAAATATGCCAATAAAAATTACTATTTTTCTTGAAAGAAATATCACACATATTTTATATGCATTGCAATTTGGAAACATAGTTTAAAAAAAATTTTTGTCATTATGAATCAAAATTTTTTTAATATTTTATGCTTTATAACATATTTGATGATTTTTCCAATAAAAATAAACATTTAAAAATATTTTTGGAAATTTAAATTTATATCAAATATTGGGAGGATGCCATTTGTGGTCACAACTAATATTTATTTATTTATCTATCTATCTATCTATCTATTTATTTATTTATTTATTTTTAAAGATTTATTTTATTGTTTTTGATAGACAGAGAGAGACAGAGAGAAGGGGAAGGGCCCAGAGCAGTCTCCATAGTTATATGTCATCAGTTTTTCAACATAGTTTTATTCCACAGGTGAGTGTGGGGCCCTGCAGGATGGGAACTGGGCAGGAGGCCTTTTGCGTAGGAGACACACCCTGCTAGCTAGGAACATCCCGCGTGAGACGCATGCCTCAAGGGGGATCTGAACCAGGGGCCTCCTGCATGGGAAGCTTACCCCGGCGGGAACCGAACTGGGGTAAGAAGCACACCCCAGTTCAGCATAAGGGTCTGCACGGGCTGGGACTGGGACTCGATTCTCAGACCCCAGAACTGCAATGTGAGTACTCAATCCTCTGAGCCATCCTGGCTTCCCATATCCAATATTTATATATAAGCATACCTTTCAAGCAAAAATAATTTTTACTTTATATCACCCAAACACAAATCACAAATACCTTGAGCTCTAAGTATTCAACTACTGTGTTTTTAAAATTTGTTATTGAAATGATTAATATTATGCATACCAAACTGTTTTAGTAGAAGATGTGGCTAATTTAAGCAGTCTAGGTGCAAAAACCTCCTTTTGTCACACAAAATTAAAAGATATAAGGCATAACTTGAACTGGTCGATTTGTTCTTTCAAAGATAAGAGAAAATTAATGTTTTCTAAGTGATTTCATTGGTTTAATTATTTATTCAAGTATTATTTACACCCCTTATATGAAAGGGTAAGCCTCAGAAACATTTGGTATTTGAAGAGAAATAAAGTCTCTAGACATATCATATTTGACTCTCAGTCTATTTATTAAATTTTTAAAAATTAATAGTTAATGTAGGAAAATAAATGGCCAATGATATACATTTGATTAAGCATTTAAAGAACATTTATTAATATTCAAGTCTCTTTGAGAAAAAAAAAAAAGTCTTGTTTTTCTAGAATGTGATTTGAAAGATTTTCGACTGGATCCCCACCAGTCAGTGCTTAACTTAATTTGCATTTATTCTTTTACTTGTTTAATGTCTCTGTCCACTAGAGGGCAGGATTTTCTCAGTTTTGTTAATGGCTACATCCTTATGGCAGTTAGTAGGTGCTCAAAAAAATAATAGAACAAATAAATTAAAAGAATTATTAGATTTATGTAATCCAACTTTTTGGAATCTGTATTGCATGATATGCTTTAAGTTGGCCCATGTTCCCACTGAACCGCACTGCTTATACCACATACACCAGAAAATTCCTCTGGTTTGTGAGTTTATATTTTGGCTATGTACAGTTAGCAGGCTATTGTGAAGTTGAAACATCAAACAAGTATAAGGATCTCAACCTAGCTAGCAAAACAAAGCCTTTGTGAAAGCATTCTATATGAAACTTCTGGGTTTCCAATCAGCTAGGTTTTATCTGCACTGTGATGTGAGCGGCAGGTTACTTCAGTATCAATTGTCCAATCACACCCTGTGAAGATGGTGTGCAGCTGGCTGATATCACAGAATAATAAAGCAAGGATGGTGTTAAGAACACAGTGAGTCTGTTGACAGAATCTCTTCTGTTTCCAATATACTCTATAAAAATATAGTATTTTAAAATATGCTATGTATTTTCATCGTAATTACTTTTTCCGTTAAAATTTTTCATAACGGTAATGAAAGAGCACAAAGTAATTTCATATGTCATAGTGGGGTATACATACTTTCTTATGCAATTGTACCTACCTGAAAATAGCTGAGAAGGTAAATATACACATTTCAAAATTTTGAACTTTCTCACACATGTAGCCATGTAATTCTGTATACCATTCTCTGTATTTTGTCAATATGATAAGCATTAGATCTGAGGTACTAAAAAATATCATTGCTGAAATGGACAGAAACCAAATAGCCAGAAAACAAAATTTTTGGGGAATCTATTCTTTAATTATATGCACAGATTATAAATAATAACAATACTATCAGACAATTGTATTGCTTTATAAATCTCTAAATACTTGTTAGTAATATATTATTTAAACTCATTTATTGTTTTTTCACATGTGGAAAGTGTTTGCTTTGAGATTAATATGTGTTTAAATTTACATGTTTATTATACATAGAGAAGAATAAATATATATGCTTATAATTGAAAATTATGTAACGTTCTTTATCTTTAAGTTAGGCTTTTGTTTCAGTAAATTTGCTTACCTCTGTATATCAAGGCCTTTAGAAAACCAGAGATGTCAACTTTATATGTAAATATCTAATATATGACAAGTAGTGCTTAACTACAAAAGACAACTTTGAGAAAATAACAAATAATACTCTCCAAAGTTAATTAGGCTGCCACATCAATGCTTCTAAAATAATCAAAGTCTTCCCCTACTATTTTAAATAAATATTTTCCCAAAGTGAAAGCTAAAAATCAATTTTAAAATGTATTTTATTACTTTATGTACTGCTGAGAGAGAAGCAGTTACTCATAAAACATATTCCACTAGCACCTTCAGTGATATTGTACAAAACCTGAAAGAAGTGAAGGAATAAACTGTATTTGGATTTTGAGAGATGTTTCATGTGGAGAGAGGAAGCACAGAGTCCCTGATATCAGACATGATATGTTTGAGGGGCAACCAGGAGACAGTTGAGCAGGAGCTGATTAGCGGGAAAGACAGGACAATGCACAGAAGAAAGAGGGACTGAATCATAGAGTTCTCAAGGCTGTATACTACAAGTGAAGTGGGGCAGCAGATGGAGTCTTGAGTAGAGGAGAGATATGATCTGCCTCTGTACTAACAACAATATGAAGCCAGTGGGTAGAAGTAGGGAGACCAGTTAGGAGGTATTGTTATAAATCAATAAAGAGATTGATTTTTCCAAACAGCAAACCATTTTCTCAACAAGATTTGTTGAAAATAAAATTTGTATTTAATGCTTTCTTTCCTTCTATTGCATAGAATTGATATAATAATTAAAGCAGTTTGACACAGGCATGTATGTAGAACCAGAATTAGATCTAAGATTTATCAAGTATAAAAAATAAAATCTGTTATGATTTTGTTGGTAATTATACTGAATTAAGAAATTAGTGAAAATGAGCAGATTTATAATTTGAGGCTTGTCATCTAAGACACATTATTATCATCGCTTTCTTTTTGTAAAGAGCTACCACAATGATAATAACTAACTTGCTAAAAGCTTACTTTGTGCTACCATCATTTGGATCACTATGTGTTTTAATTTACTTATTCCCCTCTACAATGTGAGATAGCTACTATTACTACTATTCCCATTTTACAAATGAGAAACTGAGGCCAGAGAGGTAAAGTGATTTTCCCAAGGCCATGCAAGGAGCGGGCAGATCAGAGCCATCTGCCATTCGTAAAGCATCTGTTTTGTCTTACCTCTTGCACTTTAGATGAAATTTTGTTGATTCTTTTTTATTTTCTCTCTCTCTTCTCTTATGTTGTCTGTTGCTTCATGAAAGTTACAATCTATTTTTATTCTCTCAGAAGTAATTTTTATTTTTACTTTAAATCATAACTTAAACCTGCCTTTCTTACTGCAACTTCAGGGAAAAAAAGCATTTAGTAATTCCCTGATGTGGAACTTGATACAATTGATGAATTAATGAGCACTTTCCTCAACCTCTCTTCCCTCATTCTTAAATATTATGGGGTTTTTATCATAATCCCTAAAGATAGCTCTTAGTACTCATTAAGTTTTATATAATAAAATGTATTTTTATAAAATAAACTATATTATCCATTTCTCAATATAATCATTACAGTAATTTAGTTAAGCCTATATTTTAGTGAAAATGCATATCTCTAATAATATCAACTCTTTTATGCCATATGATATTAGGTAAGATGCATATCATATGAAAAGCTGGACTAGACTCAAAGGAAGGAGAACTTAAAATCAGTGCAAGAACTTTTATATTTATTTATTTATTTATTTTTATTTTTTGACAGAGAGAGATACAGAGACAGAGACAGAGAGAGAACTGAACTGGGCGAGCTCCCAGTTCAGCATATGGTTCCGCACGGGCCGGGGCTGGGATTCAATCCCCGGTCCCCGGCGCTGCAAAGTGAGTGCTTAACCCACTGAGCCATCCCGGCTTCCCCAAGAACTTTTAATAACTTAAGATATGCAAATGATACAATCTTACTGACAGAACATAGCAATGATTTGAAATAACTTCTGATGAGAGTGAAAGAAGAAAATATCAAAGCAGGACTGCATTCGAACATCAAGAAGATAAAAATCATGACTATAGTAAAAATATACAACTTTGACATAGACAACGAAGACACTGAAATTATTAAAGATTTTACTTAACTTGGTTCAGTAATCAATTCAAGTGGAGACTGCATCCAAGAAATCAAGAGAAGGCTGAGACTTGGAAGCTCAGCAGTGAATGAATTAGGAAGATCACTGAAAGGAAATGTGTCATTAGAGACCAAGGCTAAGATCGATCATCCAAACCATTGTATTTTCAGTTATTATGTACAGATGAGAAAGTTGGACAGTGAAGAAGTCTGATAGGAGGGAAATGACTAATTTGAAATGCATTGTTGTTGGAGAGCTTGGCAGATACCCTAGACTGTCAGAAAGGTGGACACAAGCTCAGTAAGCCTGAAACACTGCTGGAGGCAAAAATAACAAAACTGAAGCTGTCCTATGTCAGGGATATCATGATGGAGGAGGGTTCTTTGGGAAAACAAAACAAAACAAAACGAAAGCAATAAATCTGGGAAAATGGAAGGCAACTGGAAAAGATGACGACCAATTGTGAGATGGATTGACTTCAAAAGGAAGCTATAGGCATGAGCCTACAAGAACTGAGCAAGGCTGCATAAACAGGACATTTTGGACATCAGTCATTCATAGAGCCGATAGGAGTCAGAGTCCACTCAATGGCATTAACACAAGATACTTTTGGAAGTATGTTTTTAAAATCCTACCAAATTGCCATTAAAATGTAGGTAATATGTCTTTCACAGTTACAATTCCACAGAAGATACGGGATCCAAGACCGTCACTCTAAATGATGTTACTGAGAACCATTGTTACTTCAAACTCAGAGCAAGTAGCTGAAAAAATTACAGCAACCAAAGTCACATTCTAAGAAAACGAGATGAGAACACAAATATCTAAGTGCAGAAGCTTCTCATTTTTGCTTCTCTGGTAAAAACTTTGTAACAGAAGCCATTAGCACACTTTCCCTCCCATGTTGTTAGAGTTCTCATTCCCACTTTTGAAGTTCTACTGAGAGGAAAACTGAAATGAACACGTCTAGCTTAGATTAATTATCTTGGTTTTTGGATGTTGGGAATCTATCAAAAGTCCCCTACATAAAGCCCTCTTTATAGTGAGTGACCTATTTTATTTTAATAATCTTGTAAATATATAGAATATTAATAGAGAACTGTATTTCCTGAATTCTTGAATACTAAATATGTGATTCTGATTTCTTTATATATGATGCCCAAATTCTTATGTACATAATTCAGAATTTCCAATATTTTTCTTTATATTCCATAAAATTATTTAACTAGCTTCTGGCACTAAATACTATCCTTTGTATCTGTATGGCTGTGCTACATTTTCATACTCTCCTTAGCACTGCAATATACTCTGAACTACTGATTTGTTGTTGTTGTATATTTTCTATGCAAATTTTTTATTCCTTTATAAGTTGTATTGCCAAGTCATTCTGTGCTCTTACTACTTGATGTGTTATTTCGTTCTGCATGTTCTCTTTAATTTCCAAGATAAAATAAATTATCACTTATAAACAACTTTTTCTATCTCTTAATAGGTTTACTTCCAGAATAGATTGTTTTTATTTTCTTGTAGACTGTGTATGCTCTACTTTTATTCTTTTGTTGTTGTTTGTTTGTTGTTGTTGTTTCTTTCTATCACCTCTATAGCTATCCACAAACGTTTACCTACTGTTCAGTTTTTGTGGAACCTATTTATTTTACTTTGGATAACTCCACCTAGATCATCTTTTTTGTTGTTTCACCAAAATTGACTGTGTAGGTTCCCATTAATTCTCCTTCCTTCTCCTCAAGGCAGTATCTGAATCATTTCATATAAGTATTAACACAAAGACTAGAATTTAGTTATAATTTTTCTTTGGCAGCCCTTCAGATTACTAATAATCTTATGATATTACTTGAGAAACTGGTTGCATTTTATAACTTTGACTTTTAAGCTCTGTATTAAAAGGTGCTCCATCAAGTTGTCAAAGATATACTCTATGTGGTGTGAAGGGCCTCATAGCCTTGGTAATTAGATCTGTGAACAAATACTTAGTGGTATAGAACACAGACAATTAAACTTGCATGACCATCATTGCAGAAATCATCTATAAAAACCATTGCCCAGACACACTATTCTACAAGGCATATGTACTTTTAATAAAATTTATATTTTAGAGCACTGTTTTAGATTTAAAGCAAAGTTGAGCAGATAGTACAGCGAGTTCTCATGTACTCCGTGTCCCCACGAATGTACAACCTTCCCCATTATCAACATCCCATTCCAGAGTCGTACATTTTTTGCAGTTGATGAATCTACTCTGACATATCATCATCCAGGTCCACAATTTACATTAGAATGTGCATTTTGGTAAATGTATAATGACATGTATGTTACAGCATAATTCAGAATACTTTTCACTGCTGTAAAAATCCCAAAGTCATCTAGGTTTCTTCCTGTTATCTTCTAGGAGTTTCATAGTCTTGCGTTTTACATTTTGTGATACATTTTGAAGTGATCTTTGCGAAAGTTGTCAGGCCTATATATAGATGAAGATGATGATGATTGTTATTTTGCATGTGGATGTTTGTTCCACCACTAGTTGTTGAAGTGATATATTTACCCCATTGTTTTGCCTTTGCATCTTTATTAAAGGCTAGTTATATTTATGTGGGTCTACTTCTGGGCTTCAGGCTATATCTTTTAAAGGCAAACTTTAGTATGTTTTTATAATCTAGATAAACCTACTGTTGCTTTGGTGTAAGGGATGGACAAAACCCCATGTGCTAAATCATTCTTTCCTCTGATCTAGTGGCTGTTCAAATGGAACAGTTAGCATTCAGAAAAAAAAATACTGTGACAAACTATTTGATTTAAATTGAAATATAGATACATAGTACACACACACACACACACACACACACACACACACACACTGATTCACAGCCACAAACATTTTATGCCTGGCGGATTCTCAATCTTTCTCAAAAGCAATGTGAGAATTTAATCAACTGTATGATTCCCAAGCACTCATAATGCAATTTGCATGATAGTTCTTATTTACCCTCAAAAGGTAGTGCTCTGAGTAATATTGTAATTATTTTTTAATGTATTCTTTTCTCAAAGCTTGTGAGCACTCAATTTTAAATGTTCATTTTTTAATATAACAGTTCAATGAAAAGTAGAGCATCCTTTCCTTCTTTAGAAAGTACAAGCACATTTTGCAATGTGCCATTATCTTCACTGTAACAGTTCTGCTGGATCTCAGGGTATCATGATTAATTTAGATTAAATGGAAATCAGGAATTTGCAACCTAATGTAAGCTTGTAGTTCAATATAGGTAAAATTAGGGAGGTGATTGTTTTAATCAGTTTAAGTCTTCTCCATATCTTATTTAGAAGGACACAGATATGAGGTACAATGTTTAAGGGAAAGCCGCAGGAGTTTTCTAATTGAAACCACCATTGTCTGATTGATCCTACTGTGAGTGGCTGAGAGAGAGAAATTCACCTCAGTGGAAACATGTCAGCATGTCACTTTGTCAGGATCCTAATGCATGAGTCAAAATGTTGTTGGATATAAATGAGCAGGCATGGAGGTTTGGGGTGGGGGAAACTAAGCTCTATGTCTTTCAAAATTTGCTAAACTATGGAAGTGAAATTTTAGTAAAACAGAATCTCATGGTCCTCATGTCTATGTCTTTCCAAGTAAAATATGAAGAAGATTTAACAAATTGACTAAAACAATTGCCTCTCTTGTCTTTGCTATAATGAGCCACATAGAAATTAGCCTTTCTTCTTTACTGTTTAATCTATATTTGATTATCCTGTATCTTACAGATCTGGTATTTAAGAACCCACAGCAATTGCTATCCTGATTCTAAATCTAGTCATAACCATTACAAGCCATGATAAGTATCTCTCATTGAAAACCATTTTTTTTCTTCAGTCTTAGAAATTCCCCTTTTTTCTGTAATTTCACAGTCATTACAGGTGACTCCAAAGTACAAAGGCAAAATCAATGCAAATTTCTTTTTCTTAATTTCCTTCTTCATCTGGGGAGGCATCTAAGTTCTGAGGTACATCCTGGAATACTATAAACATCTGTCCAGCAGCAGCATCTGGTGTTGCTTAATGCATGCAGTCTAGTTGCTATCATCTGAGTGTGTTCCCCTCAAAAAATGTCTTTTAATTGTTGAATTTGTTGAGGTGACATTAGTTGATAATAATTTACTATTTCCAGGCCTACAATTCTACATTACCTTGTCTATACATTGCATTATTATATATTGAATCCTAACCCCAAAAGTGGTGGAATTAGGATATAGGGTCTTTGAGAGTCTTTGCCCTCATGAATGGGATTAATGATCTTCTAAAAGATGCTCCACAGAGATCCCTTATGTGAAGATACAGAGAGAAGGTGCCAGCTATGAGCCTGGTAGAGGGCTCTTACCTGAATTAATCCAGCCATGCTGGTGCCTTGATCTTGAACTTCCAACCTACAAAATTGTGGAAAATAAACTTCAGTGGTTTATAAGCCACCCAGTCTGCCATGTTTTGTCTAACAGTAAAAATAGACTAGTCACTAGCATATAATGCAATTATTGGACACAATGTTCTAAAAGCAATTTAGAGGCAATTATACATGGGGATGACAGCAGTACCTAGTTAGAGTGGTGCTGTGAGTATTGAGTTAATGTAAAAAGTACTTGTACTTATACAGAAAATGTACAGTCTTCTAAGTTACAATCACCAACACCAAAACTGTCATTATTGTTTTTATTTCCACTGTTATTTTGCATATAATTTATGATTACTGTTTCTAAAATTTCTAGTTCTACTACTTTTCTCTGACAGAACCTCAGTGTATCTGTGTGTGCTTACGGGAGGAGCAAGAGCTAGCAAGACACGAATGGTCGAGAAAGCAAAAAGTGCTTTAGTTTATGTAGACAAGACACATACCACCCAAATTTACTTAAAAAAAAACACACACAGACACACACCTGAAGAGTATTGTCAAGAATATTGAAGGCTCTGAGATTTTACATTACTTGCAGGCTAACCCAAGTTAGTCTGTCAGATTATATGACAGCAAACTCCTGGGTCAAAGATAAAGGACTTTATTTATTAAGTATAGCTCAGCAGTCAGCTTGAGCATCATGTTCTCATTGGTTCTCCCTTGCTCTCCAAGTCCTACAGGGGTGATGAAGAAGGAGGCTGTTTTGGATACTGCATGCATAGTGGGTTGTGAAACAGCTAAAGACACCCAAGCTTAGGGTGTCCCCAATCTTGTAAAAGAATTGTCAATTTTTGTCTCAGATGAGGACATTATTTTTATTATTTTACAGAACAATCAACTCTCTGCCCTGAAAGAAGATACTAGTTCTATCTTCCAAGCCTGTTTACCGGTACTATGCAAATATTCTTGAAAGACTAGTCCAGAACAAAATCTGATACTAGGTATGCACAACTGCCACTGAGAATAACCTCTCGAAAAGGACATCGATGGAAATGACATCTTGGGGGAAGCCAGGATGGCTCAGTGGGTTAAGTGCTCACTTTGCAGCGCCAGGGACTGGGGATCAAATCCCGGGACTGGGGATTAAATCCCGGCCCCAGCCCGTGCCGACCCGTATGCTGAACTGGGGAGTTCCCCCAGTTCAGTTCTCTCTCTCTCTCTCTGTCAAAAATATTTTTAAAAAAAATGGAATGACATCTATGTGATTTATTTCCCTTATGATATGTAATACTCTAACATTATAGGAAATTTATTAAAAAACATATTTTGATTAATATTACTTTTATTATCTTACCTTCATTTAAGTAATGCTATGATGACAAACCTCCAAATTGCAGTAGCCTGACATGGTAGTTACATAAAGTATATTTATTGGCATGACACATGAAATCAGAAAAGATAGTTCCTAATAAGGAGGTAACTCTTCTTCAAGTAGTGGTATTAAAAACAGAATCTAGCTTATTCTATATTGTGGCTCTAATATCTATAACACAAGGCTCCCAAGTTTGCTATAGTTTTGGTCTTTGTTGCATCCATCTTAAAAGAGAAACAATTTTTGTAGATTATATGTGGGAGTGATTTCTGGGCATAAATGTAGGTGACACATATCCTTCCACTCACATTACATTGTCTGTGTACAGTGATTTGGTCACGTCTAACTGGAAGGGAAGCAGGGAAACAATCTAGTTCTGTGTTTAAGAAGAGAAGCTGGTTTTAATAGTTTGGCAGTCTCTCAAATGTTCAATTTAGATTAGTGAGTCCTAAATTTGGGCTTTTTGAAACCTGTATCTAAAAAAAATATTTAAAATATACATTGAATTTTATTTTGAGTTTGCTGTGTACTTTGAGTAGACGCACTGTGGTACACAGTTAATTTCAAATTACCTTTCCACAATTTGAAAGTAATTTTGATATGACACAAATACATTATTGGTTAATCCTCCATATCAGATCTAGAGATTTAGAGGATTAAAAAGATTGATTTAAAGCCAACTGAGAAGAATGCTTATAAATGCATGACTAAAGCACTTCCATGAAGCAGCAGAAAGAATTGGGGTATTGAATACTTGTATCTAAAAGAATTAAACTAATTTCAGGTAGTAGGAGTCTGCCTAATATATTTTCTTATATTTAGAGAATAATAAGAGAACTTGGTTGGTTATAATTGGCATGGCTTAAATTATTTACCTTCACTGCATATAGAGAAGAAATAGAAGAGTAAAACAACGATTGGCAAGTAACCTCTTAGAGCCCTGGCCATGTGCAGAGAAATAAACAGTATAATATGACTTAGTGGATAGCTTAGATCTCTGAAATTTTACCAGAAATTTCTCCTACCTCATGAGGAACCAGAAAGCTTACGAAATGGAGAATAGCAGTTTTTTTTTCTGTCCCTCTATCTTTTACTCTGAATTAAATTTATTTTTTAGTTTAACCAGTTTATTAGTTTTTCATATTTGTAACCTTAATCTGATATTGCACTGTATGAGTGTTCTTTGTGCATGATCTTTGCTTTCATCTCTCCATATTTTTTAGCATTGTTTATTCACCATTTCTTCTTGTTGCTATGTGCCGTTTCTATGGTATTCTTTGCTATTAATTGTGTCTCTCAAAATAACTTCCACTTTTTCCCTTTGAAAAGAAGCATCACAGAGTGAATAAACATTCCTAATTCAAGATAATATCAAGATTTTAGTCTTAAATAATCAATCAGTCATCATTCTTCTAAGTTATTTTGTTAAGCTATAGTGTTGGAGAAAGCCCTATTACATATTTAGTTTAAGTAAATATGTAACTCTGAAATTTGGAAAAAGATAAGGATTATACACATAATCTTCAGTTTACACTCCCTGTTCAAGCCTGTTATAGCATGCTGTTCCAACAACAACAAAAACAGCTACCACTTATTTAGCACTCAAGAGTTTGAAATTCAAGGCCAAACACTTCTTTCTCTTTCACACTAGGGTTTTGGCCAAAGAAGCATATACACCTGAGGTTTTCTAGCCAAATGGGAATCACGTAGCAATTTTATTAATTTGTGCAAGCAACTTCAATGTCAAATGTAAGGCTCTTTTTCACATGCTGGAGTCAAGAACAGGATAAAGGGTGTGAAATGGCATCTCCTCCATTGTAAGACACCTTCACCTTTGAATCTTCTTTACTCAGTTACATGTCAGAGAAAGCTGGGTCATAGAGGTGTAGGTGGGCACAAGGAACATGAATGCAAGCCTATCTAACAAACAGACTGGACCCTACCCAGGTTTTCTTGCAACAGAATTCCAGGACGCTTTTTACATATTTTTTATATAAGCAGCAAAAAAAGAAAAGGGATGTTTGAGCTGAAACAAGTCCCTTTCATGTAATTTGCAGTCCAGTGAAGCTCAACCTGATTAGATTAGTACCTCTGCTGCCTTAGGGATGAGCTAAGAAATACACTGCAGGGAAGTTATGGAAGTAGCTTCCTCCTTTTGTGGCCTAGACAGGAAAATGGAATGAAAAGAACAAGCATTTTCCCTAATTTCACCATATGCCAGGTGTTGTGCTAAGCAAATTAATTTTAATATCTTTATCAGTGTCATTATTATACATTTGTGTAATTATTATTATAGATATGATAATCAAATTTGTTATGTAGGTGAACCAATAATTTGCCTATTTTTCTCAAGTCCTTCCCTGACATTTCTTTGCCCTTCTTTGCCTCACAGAGAACTAACCCTTACAGATTACACTTCCAAAGCTGCCTTGAAACTGGCCAGCAGGAAGCACTGGTGGGATATGGGAGTATAAGAGGAGGAAGGGTCTTGGTATCCTTCCTCCTGGTTTCTGGCTTCAAGTGGAGTGGCAGTGTGTTGGTGACTACAACTCTTTCATAATTCCACCTTTCTCAGCCGCTCTCTGTGGTTGTACCTTCTGATGGCAAGCTTGCCTGGACAGCTTAGTATCCCACTGTTGAAGCCTCCTCTAAGATTTCAATTATTTTTCCTTTTTTCCCCCAATGAGAAGGCAGGCTAAAGTCTTGTAAGTATATCACCTCCTTCCTTTAGTCCATCAATCCTAAGGGTAAAGGGGACTTTCTTTAGTTGGTAATATCAGGTTCTCTTTCTTCATCCGTTCACTCCTTCAGCTTTTTTTTTTTTTTTTTCCCATTTAACTGACTGGTTCCAAAGTGGTGTTGGCTCTAATTTTTGTTAAAATATTTGGTGTGGGTTCTAATTTCCTCAAATAAAGACCAGGGTGTGTAGTTTAAATATCCAACACTCACTTGAAAAATATTTTTTCTGAGCCTAATTATAATTTCAGGCATTTATCAAACAATCTTGCATTAGGTATTCATTCCTACAGACTATTGCATTACTTTTTAAAAATTTTTACAGAATAAGTTTAAAACAGTAAGAGTAATTGCCTAATAGTAGGGAAGTAAACTTATTTACTCATTCATCAGATATTCTTCATATCCTTTGGGTACCACTTACATGTCAGTTATCAAGTGAAAAAGAGATATGATCTCTGCCATCATGAGGTTCATAATCTATGAGTTCCATCTTTGTTTCTGGCTTTTTGTAGTACAGGTATTTGGTTAAGCAGTAAGGGGGTTCAAGTAGGTTTTTTTCCACCAACATTAGATTATGAGAATTTTCAAAGACTTATATAGAAAAGTTGAAAGATTTTTACAGTGAACACATGTATACCCATCACCAGAATCTAATTTGACATTCACTATCCTTATTTTATCATATGTCTATCTATATATCTCTGGTGCTTTTCATGCAAAATGAAATCATTTTTTGCATGTACTTCCAAGTATGTAAATTGAAAATATCCATATACTTCACCCTAAACACTTAAGCATGAATATCATTGATTAGTTAAATACTTTTAAAATATTTTTTGCATATAAACTTTATGTGCAATGAAATGCACAAATCTTTCTTATTCATTAGCTGAATTTTGACAATTGTATATATATGCATATCTCAAAGATACTGTGTGTTTGGTTACAGACCACGGTAATAAATTGAGTATCTAAGTAAAGCCAGTCATAATCTTTTTGTTTGTGGAGGGTTTTACCTACCATTTGTTACCAAAAAAAAAAAAAAAAAAAAGATTAACACTTGTGAGGCACAATAAAGTGGAGCACAGTAAAAGAGGTGTGCCTGTACTTTAAATTCTTATGACAGAAAACATTTTGATCACTTAGAACGTTTCTTGATATCACTTCGTAGTCAGTTTATGCCTCCTTTCCCTTGAGTGCACCACTGTTCTGAATTTATCTACCATAGTTGAAATTTGCCTCTTTTAAAAAGTCTTATAAATAGAATTATATAATATATGCTCTTTGTGTAAGGCTTCTTTCATTCACCATTATGATTTTGACAGTCATTTATGTCATTGTGTGTTTCAGTAATTCATAAATTTTTATTCCTCTGTAGCAATATTTCTTTTAACACCATAAAAGGTTTTTCTTTTCATTTTATTCTCTCTTTTCATGTGTGAAAGCTTTTGTTTTTGATGCACTTTCTAAAAATGAAACTTACTAGATTTTGAAAAATATTTTAATTGCCACTGTTTTCTTTAAGAAACTTTGTCTATAGTTGAAACATAAAGATATAAACCACATGGTTTTCTCTAAAAGTTATTATAAAAATAACTTTTAGTTTTATGTCTCTGATTGATCTTGATTTAATTTCTGTGTCGTGGAAGGTTGGGGATAATTTTCTTTTCTATATGGGTATCTTGTAATTCCAGCATAAGTCATTACCCATTGAATTGCTTTGGTGTCTGTATGAAAATCACCTGACTATGCCAATGAGGCTGAATTCTGGGCTCTTTATTCTTTTCTGTTCTTCTGTTTTTAAGTCACATGATCTTGATTGCTATACTTTTGCAGTAAATATTAACATAGTGTAAGTTTTTAAAATTCAGTTCTTATTTTCAAAGACTGATTTAGAATATCAAAGTACATTTATTTCCATATATATTTTAGAAGTAGATTATCCATTTCTAAAAAAAAGTCTCTTTTAGTATTATAATTGTGATTGGTGGAGAATTGTCAACTTAACAATAATGTGTCTTTGAATTTGTGAACAGGTACATATCTCTCCATTTATTCATCTCTTCCATTTCTAAGTATAGAATCCTTATATACTCATTAATTTATAAATATTTTATATTTAATGTAATGGTAAATTAAGTTATTTTAAAATTTAGCTGTTAGTTGACATATTATAATTTTAGATATTAACTTTATATTTGATGACATTACCTTATAATCAGTTATTAATTCTAATAGCTATTTTATCAAAATTTTATTTTACAAATGAATACAATTATATAATCTACAAATACAGACCGTTTTACCTTTTCTTCCCATGTTTATGAGTTTTATTTATTTCCTTACCTTATTGCAATTTCTAGCACTTACAAGTCAAATATTAAAAAGAGGTGATAAGGGTGTGCATCTTTGTCTTGTTCCCAATCTTAGGAGAAATATATTCAAAACTTTACTGTGAAGTATGATATGAGCTATATAGATTTTTTTTTTTTTTTTACTGATGCCTTTTATTGGGTTGAGGAGTTTTATTTTTATTTTTATTTTTAGTTATTTTGAGTGTTTTGTTTTCTTTATGAGAGTAGGTGCTGTGTTTTGTCTAAAGTTTATAATGTTTCCATTGAAATGACTATAGAGTTTTTCTTCTTCAGTCTATTAATATGATGATTTGCATTGTTTGATGTTTGAATGTTAAAACAACCTTACATTTCTTATCTATAAACCCTACCTGATCATAGTGTATTACCTACTGAATATAATGATGTATTTAATTTGCTTATATTTTGTATAAACTTTTGCTTCTGTGGTCATATGTGATATTGTCTGTATTTTCCTTTTCTGCAGTATTATTATCAGGTATTGGTTTAGTGTTACACTGTTTTCATAACACATGGTGAGGAGTGTTGCTTCTTCCTCTATTTTCCACAAGTGTTTTTATAAAAATGAGTTTTATTATAATTCACAATAAAACTTGCTGGGAATGGGGTTTTCTTTGTGAGGTGGTTTTAATAAGAAAACCAATTTCTTTAATAGTGATAGACCTATCCAGACCTTCTGTTTTATCTTTTATAAATTTTAGTCAATTTTATAACTTCATGTAATGTTTTAGTAGTACACTATGTTGGTGATTATTTCTCTTAGTTACTTTTTTTTTTTAAGATTTATTTTATTTTTTTGACAGAGTCAGAGAGAGGGAGACAGAGTCAGACAGGGAGAAGGGGGAGGGCCCAGAGAAGTCTCAATAGTTGTACGTCATCAGCTTTTGACATGTTTTTGTCCCACACAGGTCGGTGGGGGGTTGCGCTGGGCAGGAACTGGGCTGGAGGCCTCCTGCATGGGAGGCATGGCCCCTCCTTTTGAGCCAGGGTCCAAACCAGGGGCCAAGAACCAAACTGTGGGTTTCCCGCATGGGAAACACAGCTCAGTTCAGCATATGGGTCCACATGGGCCAGGGCCAGGATTCGATCCTCAATACCCGGGGCTTTAAAGCGAGCACTTAACCCACTGAGCCATCCTGGCTTCCCCTCTCTTAGTTACTTTTATCTAAAAACATTTTTAGCCATTTTTTCTTGAAGGATATTTTCAACAGATATAGAATGCTGAGTTGTTATATTTTTTATTTCTCTGGTATGTAAAATTATTTATCTGACGTTCTTCTGGCTTCTATGGTTTCTACTGAGAAGGCAGCTATTATATGAATCTTATTTCCCTGGATAGAATACCGGTACGTTGTTTTTCTCTGGATGCTGTCAAGATTGATATTTATTTTTGGGTTTATATGGATTTAGTTTAATGTGTTTATGCTTGTTATTCTTAATATTTATCTGATTCGAGTTTTTCCTGAACTTATCTTCACAAATGTAGAACTTTACTAAATTTTGTAATTTGTACTCATTATTTCTTCAAACTTTTTTCTTGCCCCGTTTTATATATTTTTCTCTTTTTGTTTTCCAAATACATGTATATTAGCTCTTTATAGTATCCAACAATAGTTAAGCTTATGTTCTTTTTTTATCCTGATTTTTTTTTTCTCTCTGCTCTTCAAATCAAATAATTTTAGTTGATCTGTTTCCAAGGTCATTGATTCTTTTCTTATTCAACTCAAAGACCATTCAATTGCTTTTTAAAGGTATTTTATTGTACTGCTCTTTAATCTCATCTTGGTTATTTCATGTAGTTTTTATTTATTAAAGTTTTTATTGTTTATTTCATTTACATATTTTACCTCATTTATCATAGTTTTATGAGCTGCTTTTAGGTCATTGCTGTTATTTTCAGTATCATGGGATTAATACTTATTGTTTATCCTTTCTTCTAAAAATAATGGTTCAATTTTTCTCAGTTTTCATAAAGCAATAAATTTTAATTTTGTGCCAGAAATGATGAATGTTATGTTTTAGATGTTATGGATTGTGTTATATTCCACTGAATGATATTAATGTTGTTTTGTTTGTTTGTTTGTTTGTTTAATTTTAGTAGACAACTAACTTGGCTGGACTCAAGTAAAACCATTCTAGTCAGAAATTCAAAATTCAGTTCAAACTCTTTTTTTCATTCAGTTCTATAGTATAATTTCTATCGGTCTATAACAGCAATGCACACTTCAGAAAGCAACCAGAAATTTGTAAAGAATATATTCATAAAATGTGATAATCCCAATTCTAGATCTCTCTTTTCTAGGATCCCACAGCCAATTTCCAATGTCCGTGGTTGCCTAATACTTTGTACAATGGTTACTCAATCCCAGAAGGTCATAGATTTTCTATTTGACTTTCAGTTGTCCTGAGCAATGCCCACCATGGCCTGCTTTCAATGCTAAATGCCACAAATGTTGAAAACTCATTGGACACTCTTTCAGTATTTCAAATTAAAATTTATTCCATAGTATTTCTCTTTGTATTTGTACTACACCAAAATTTATTGTCTAAGGTTTATCATTTTTATTTGTGTTGTGATCAGTCTATTAGGTGCTTACTTGGTTATCCCAGAAACAGAAAGTCTGTTGTAGAAATTATCTTTTCATTGGAGTTATGTATGATTTTTGTTATGTATTTTCTGGTAATTATGATTACTATACTACTTTGTGTCAAACTATACCCTACTCACTCAGATCTCAGCAGTACACACTATAAATACACACCATGGAATATGCTGTGTTCTACAGAAATAATATATGATGTTGAGATAGAAATTACAGAGTATTTAAGTAATGGCAAATGATTTCAGAGCTTGGCTAAATATGTTAATATGGGACTTCCCATTCATCTAGTAAACAATAATAAAAACTATAGCCAGGGTATTAAACTCATTAGCTAATATTGTGATTGACCAGATAAGTAAAGGCTAGATACAGATTTAACAATTAAAATTATTGGTGATGTTAATGCCCAAGGATGAAAAACAATGTAGTTATGGATTCATATAATGTAGTGAACTGGAAGGTAGACTCTAGTATAAAGTTAGGACTGTAATAAGGCTGCCCCTTTCTCAGGAAAGGGATTTTAAAAAATATCTATTTATTGACTCAAGGAAGTAGCATTTCCCGTGAAATATTCAAACTTTGAACTTAAGCTATAATATTAAATGGAAAGCAAATGCACAGTTTGGCATATACTGAAGTCAACCTGAAGAAGTAACTCCAAAGCTTCTCTATAGGATATTTCTACAACTAAGAGAACCCAAGACTCCCAATGTGGAGCCTAGATGTGCTTCAGATTGTAATTAAGTCACAATCCAAAAATTGGACACAGAGCACACCTCAAAAATTTATCTGTCACATTTGTTGTGAAAAATATGTCTTATGGATTCTCCTAGGATGACTATGGGGTCTTAACGCGATAAATGTACTCCAACATTCCAATCTCTAAGCCTTTGGACATCTTCCTCTATAGTATACCAAGACAGTTCTGACACTTTAATTTTGTGTAGTGTAGGCCACATTCAAGTCCATATTTAATATAATCAAGCAAAATGACTATTAGAGACCTTTGTAGTAACTCTACTGAAACACTGAATCCAGAATTTCTGCTTGGTGCATCTGTATCAATAAATTTGGCCTGATACAAATTTAAATTCTTTAAAACCCACCCTCATACATATTCCTCAGATTTCTGTTTGTTTGTATTTAAAATAATTACACAGTTCTTTTGGTGCATAAGGCACCTTTTTATGGGTGACACTTTGTACCTTACCCATTGGGGCTGCTAAGAACTGAGTCTATTTATAGGCACAATCTATACTAGTCAACTTGATAGTTCTAGAAACAAAGGATGGCTGGGATAGGTTTTGAGTAGCATCAACAGAGCCTTGGAAGGCAGCTGCTTTGGGAAGGCCATTACAAGTTCTGCAGGCAAAGCATTGTTGTTTAGGCAGGAATGGAAGGCCTGTTTCCACTGGCCGAGAAGAATTTAGGGGTTTATCTTTCTTAGCTTCATCAGGTTATTGCAGATATATCTCCACCAAGATCTTCAGGATTCTATTCCTTCCCAATAGAGCCCCTCAAATTAACAGAAGATTAACCTGGAAGACAGGGAATTAAATTTGCACTGTAATCCCAACATTCACAAGCTGAGACTCTTGTTGTCCAGCTTCACTGAGATATAATTGACATACAACAATGTGTAAGTTTAAGGTATATAACGTGTAGATTCAATAAAGTTAAATATTGTAAAGTAATTGTCATCATATCATTATTAATGCCTCCATCCCACACATAATTATTGTTTCCTTTTGGCACTGAGACCATTTAAGACTTACTCTCTTAGCAACATTCAAGTATATAGTAGAGTATTGTTAGCTATAAGCACTGTTTGTATTAGATACCCAGAATTTTTTTAGCTTAATACTGGAAGTTTTTACCCATTTACCTTTTGACCAATAGCTTCCCATTTTCTTGACCCAAACTTCTGGTAACCATCACTCTACTGTCCATTTCTCTGAGACTCTGACTTTGGTTTTCAGAAATCTCAGTCCCTGTGGTAACGTGAAATAATGGTTTCTTTCAAGGCAAATATAGAAGAAACTTTTAGGTCACTTATATTCAGCTTGAACTGGAATTTTGGGGTCCCTGAAATCATCCTTTTCTTTTCTCATTTTGTCTAGCACAGTTAGGAGAAATATCATTATCCTCCTTATTTTGACTACAATATTCTAATTCATCATATGCATGGTCATCTAGAACATTTCCTCCTGTATATATTTGATTAGGAGTATACAAAGGTTATATTTTGCCTATCTTTATTGCCACATCATGCCATGCACTACCAACACGCTCCTTATCACTAGAAGTAGAGTCCTTTCTGCTCTAAATCTAAGCAAGTCAGAGAAGCAGTGCAACACAACCCAGAACCAGTTCAGAACACTCAATTTTACCATACTGTTCCCCTAGAAAGGTGCCTATTACTAAAATCTGTATTAGTTAGGGTTCAACAAGAGAAACAAAAA
>PVKE010020868.1:0-27093 GCA_004027555.1 Craseonycteris thonglongyai
CCCCTTCCCTCAGGCAATCACCAAGTTATTGAGTGTGTCCATAGGTCTCTGTGTCTTTGTAACTTTCAGTTTTATATTCCACCTATAAGTGAGGTCATATTTTTCCGGATTCTTTCATTCTGACTTATTTCGCTTAATAAGATGGTCTCTAGGTCCATCCACGTTGCCACAAATGACTGTATTTCATCATTTCTTATCGTTGAGTAGTATTCCATTGTGTAAATGTACCACATCTTCTTTATCCAGTCATCTATTGTGATTCATTTTAAGTTACTTTTTATATAATGCGATACATTTTTGCCTACGGATATCTAATTGCTCCAGCACCATTTTTGAATAGTTTACCTCTCCTCTATTGAATTGCCTTTACACCTTAGTCCAAAATTAGTTGAGCATATCATTTGTGTATAGTTCTGCATTCCTTGTTCTGTTCAATTGATCTGTGTGTTTGTATCTCCACCAGTACCATACCATAGTCCTGTTTACTCTAACTACAGTTGACTCTCAGTTAACTGGCACTCATGGGGATTGGTAGATGCCAGACAAATGTAGTTTCTGGTTACTGGAGAGTTACTATTAAAGATATACCTAACTATTAATAATACTATACACCATAGCATACCATACCATACCACAAACTTTGTATTGACTTGATATTAACATTGAAATACAGTAATAAAAAGCAGATAAAGACAAATAAAGACAAACAATGTAACACAATTTTATTATAAAAACAGCTTTGTGAATGCAGTGTGCAATTTTAGTTAAATTTCAGTCTTTAAACTTTTCAACTTAATGAACTTCACTAACATAATTTTTTGAACTTCAAGTAATTTAGAAAATACACACACTTACACACTTAAAGCTCTTACAGTAGGGTAGAGAGCTTACTGGGTAGACATCACATCAGGATCATCAGGATCTGAGGATATAGCTAGGACAGGATCAGGAGAAGTGAATTTGGATGGTTTTGGATCTACATCATCAGATGAGGCTGTACTGGCAAACTTGTGTGCAGCTTTCTTGAAAAATGAACAAATATTAGCTTGCTTTGAGGCTCTATGCCTCTCACGCAGTCAGGTTTTACATAATGTGCAGCTGCATAACACACTGGTTTAATTTTAATTTTAGGCTATTTTTTCAATTTTTTTGCTGGTTTCTTTGGAGTGCTAGTTGCTTGAGTTCTGGCTGATGGAGAGTCTACTGTAGCAAGTCTCAAAAGCAGACAAGTGGATTTCTCCCACATCATTCTTTTCAAAATTGTTTTGACCTGTTCTAATTGTTTTGTCTTTCAATATAATTTTTAGAAGAATCTTGTCTATAAATATATATATATTTTAAAAATCTCACTGTTTTTTTTTTATAGAAATTAAGTTGAACATGTTTATCAATTTGGAAGAATCAGCATCTTTCTTGTGTTGAGTCTTCCACTCCATGAATTCAGTATGTCTCCATTTATTTAGATGTTTTTTAAATTTCTTTTTTTAATATTGTGTAGTTTTCAGCATCAAATTATACATGTTTGTTAGAGTTATACCTAAATATTTCATTCTTGAGTGACTTTTTAAACCCAAAATGTGTTTATTGAGATGGCTTCCCACTCATCTTGATTCAGGGTGTTTTGGTGCTGCTTCTGTCATTGAAGGAGTACCTTCTGTAAGCTTGCTTTCCTTCCTGTGGGCTGGAAGAGGACAGTGGAGCTATCCACACACAAACTACCATTTGTGCCTGACTAAAGGCCGTGGTGATTTCAAAGCACCCCAGGTATTTCATACCCATGAAGTAGGAATTGGGGCATGGCACCAGGCACTTCTCGTGCTTCCTCTTCTCCTTTGGAGGGGGATGGAGGTGTCTTTGCAAGAGGCATGTTCTTATGGGGAGGCTGTCACTTCCAGAAATATTTGAGTTATTTTAAATGGTATTGTATTTTTAAATTTTGGTATTTGGGTGTTCATTGCTAGTATATAGAAATGCAATTGAATTTTGTATGTTTATCTTGTATCCTGTAACCTTGCTGAACTCACTTTTATTCCTAGCAGTCTATATGTAGATTCCTTGGAATTTCTATGTAGATAAGTATGTAATCTGAAAAAAGGAACAGTTTTATTTCTTCCTTTTCTTGCTTATTGCACAGACTAGAACTCCCAACACTATGCTGAATGAGAGTGGTGAAATGGAAATCCTTGCCTTGTTCCCAGTTTTAATGGGGAAAACATTTAGTCTTTCACCATTAAGTATAAGGTTTATTTTTTTAAATATTTATTTTATTGTTTGAGAGGAGATGAGAGAGAGAGAGAGAGAGAGAGAGAGAGAGAGAGAGAGAGAGAGAGAGAGAGAGAGAGAGAGAGAGAGAAGGGGAGGGCCCAGAGCTATCTCCATAGTTGTACATCATTAGTTGTGACAGGGTTTCATTCTACACAGGGGGAATGTGGGGCCATGAAGGGTGGGAACTGAACTGGGGGCTTTCTGCATGGGAGGTGAAAACCTTCACTGCTGAGTCATCCTGGCCATTACCGGTTACACTGTAGTTCAGCGTATGGGTTTGCATGGACCATGGCCAGGAATTAAACTCCAGACCTCACAATAGCTAGGCAAGTGCTCAACTGCCAAACTATCTCAGCACTTTCTATAAGGTTTTTAGTAGACACATTATTATTATTATTATATTTTAAATTATTCAAGATATATCTTTTAAAGATTTATTTTATTGTTTGAGAGAAGATGATACAGAGAAAGAGAGAGAGAGAGAAAGAGAGAGAGAGAGAGAGAGAGAAGTGGGGAGGGCCCCATAGTTGTACGTATTAGTTGTGACATGGTTTCATTCCACACAGGTGGATATGGGGCTATATATGGGGCAGGAACTGAACTGGGGGCCTCCTGCATGGGAGGTGAGAACCTTCACCACCGAGACATCCCAGTGGTTACCAGTTGTACTGCAGTTCAGCATATGGGGTTTGCACGAGCCAGTGCTGGGATTCAATCCCCGGTCCTCATGGTTGCAAGACAAGTGCTCAACCTGTTGAGCTATCCCAGCATCCCATATTCTTGGAAAGTTTTTTTTGTTGTTGTAAGAACTTGCCATTTTCTTACTTAGCTTGTATAGCTTACTATCCAGTAAAGTGATTCACTTTTTCTGTTTCTTAGTATATTTTGTCTACTAAGTGACATTAGGATTGTTTTGAGTTAATAGTATAATGAACACCTTTGCTGTTGTGTATATTCTAGTTTGTCTGCTAACACTCTCCTAAGCCCTCTTAAGTTAGATAATTGCAGTGATAATTTAGCAGAATGTTGTTAACATTTTAGTTCAATATAATTGATTAAATTTTTATGAAAGAAATTCTGATATAGAATACGTATCCTGATATATTTAATATTAATTGTGTGCAACTTTCTATACATTTACAAGTATGGTAGTTATTTTTTAAATTAAAAATGAAATGTATTAGAGTTTTCACTGAGAAAATAGGAATGAAGGTTTTTTAAATTATAATTTCTCTAAGTATTTTAATATTTTAGAATCATTTAACCTTTTAAACAATTATACATGGACATGGTTTAAAATATCAAGAATTTTTATATGACTTGTTATGAAAAATAGCAGACCTCATTAACTCCCGGTTTTCCCTTTCCAGATACAAACTCTATTACAGGTGAGAAAACAGAGGCTTAGAGAGGTTAATTAACACACTCAGGGTCATGTGGGCAGGAAGTAATGGAGTTATGATAAGAAATCAAATCCTTTTGACCCCAGAACCTGAACCCTGAGCTATACTATTTTTCAATTATAAGATGTATCAGATTCTTGTTTCTGCTATAAGAAATTACCACAAATGTAATGGCTTAAAACAACATACATTTATTATTTGACAGTCCTGGAGGTTAGAAGCTTGAAATAGGCCATGTGGGGCTAGTCAAGGTGTTGGGGGTATGAGTTCCTTCTGAAAGCTCTAGAGGAGAATCTGTTTTCTGTCTTTTTCAGCTCCCAGAGGCCACCTGCACTTGGCCTGTGATCTCTTTCTGGCACTTCACTCTGACCCCTGTTTCTGCCATCACTTCTCATTGAGTCTCCAGCCTCATTCTTTCATTTATAAGGACCTCTGTGATTATATTGGGCCCACTTGGATAGTCCAGAGTAATCTCCCACCTCAAGATCTTTAATGAAATCACAAATGCATAGTCCCTTTTGCCATGCAAGGTACCCACAGGCTTCAGGGATGTGAATGTAGAAATCTTGGGCGGGGGCATTATTGTGTCTACTATACAGGTAAATTTCATCTGAATGACCCAGCGTCCATGCAAAATAGTCAACATGGAAAATGGTCTGTCTTTAAACCTCCATCTGTCCTGCTGTTCTTCGTGACTGAAATCACTACATCCTGTTCTCCCAAGTATCTTCTACTCTTGTCTTCTCCTTTCCCATGTACAGCTGATGGAGACACATCAGGCTGCTTTGGCTTCCTCACATCTTTCTGACCCTCTGTATCACCCTGACCTTGCTTTAGTTTTGACCCCATCATGTCTGGCCTATGTTGGTCTAACAGTCATCTAACAACTTTCTGCTTTCAGTTTTGTATCCCTCTACCCCTCCTTCCCACCAGAGTGTTCGGTCCCAAATGTGAAACTGCTCATGATACTTTCTTTATTATTAACCTACATAATGGCCCCTACTGTCTGCGGAATCAAGTAAAAGCCATTAGCCTAATGTGAGACATCTGTTCCTAACCCTTTAGCTTCATCTGTCTTCCTTCTATTTACGAATCCCAAACTACTTTCACCTCCCTCGAAACCCCGTCACTTCCCCTGTCTACATACCTCTTGAGTGTCTTTGGACTTGGAAGCCATTCTCCATGTTCTTCTGGGTTAGCTTGAATGGCTTTTCCATTAGAAAGTTTTCCTAATTTTCTGTAACTCCAATGTATTTTAGACTTATTTCACCTGAGCCTTCTTGTTTCCTTATATTTTCTAGATAGGAAGCAGCTTACTCATTTCTTTATGGCTCCAGAGCTTAGCTGACTGAAGGTCAGACAGGTGCTTAATAATGGGAACTATATTTAATTGCTCCTGCCTTGTTTGTTACCAGGTTCCACAATAAAAACACTCTCTCCTGTCCTTGTCCCTTTGCTACAACACATCCTCGGGGCAATGATCCGAAGTTCTTCCACCTGGAGCAAGGCTTTCTGGTTTCAGACTTTATCCCTCATTTTCCCTTCTACCCTAAGGTGACCAGATTTTAACATTGGCAAAGCGGGACACCATTGACCGGGGGGGAGGGGGTTCTTGATTAAAAATTTGGTCTATCACCCGCCATTCACTAGCTTGTCGCGCATTCTTTCCAAAAATCGGGACTTTTTTAAAAACGCGACGGGATGCGGGACAAATTGTTAAAAATTGGGACTGTCCTGCCAAAAGCGGGACGTCTGGTCACCTTAGCGTTAACCTATGCCAAAGGTTTAATCCTATGCCAAAGGTTTATTTCACAAGATTCAGCCCCTCCCACCCACAGGTTCACCTATGCCAAAGGTTTAAACCTTTGGCATAGGTGAACCTGTGGGCGGAGCGGCTGACTCTTGAGCACCTTCATTCAGATGCTTCGCCCTTTGGTGTGGCCTGCTGTCTCCCTCTGTGACAGGTGGTGCCTTGGGTGAGCAGCGGCTTTGTCATGTCAGTAACTAGTGGCATTCGCCACTCTAGAGGGAAATTTGGACAGAGAGTCAGACATGCATAGAGGGAGGACGACACGTGAAAATGAAGGCAGAGATTGGGGTGATGGGCCAACAAGCCAAGGATCTCCAAAGCTGGCCAGTAATCACCAGAAGCTCAGAGACAGGCCTAGAGCAGATTCTCCCTCAGCCTCAGAAGGAATCAACCCTGCGCACACCTTGATCTTGGACTTCTGGCCTCCAGAACTGTAAGGGAATACATTTCAGCTGCCCAGGTTGTAGTTCTTTGTTACAACAGCTGTAGGAAATTCACACACCACCGCCAGAGGAGATAAACGTCAGGCTTGCCTTGACAGATCGCTGTAGCATCACTCTCCAAGTCTATTTACAAATTAAACTCTCCCTCTCAGGCACCAAAGGGCTAAGAATCTGAATGAAGGTGCTCAAGATTCAGCCCCTCTGCCCACAGGTTAACCTACACCAGGGGTGGTGAACCTTTTGGCAATTGAGTGCCAAAGTTTATGAAATAAGAGTATACTCGCTCAACTCGCGTGGCCAACCCATCAAGTGAGATAGAGGTATCGATTATTTTTATGTCTATAAGAGGCATAGGATGTTTTTATAACAGCAAACAATAATTTTTTAAATGGTATTCACAAATATTTGTTTTGAAGTTTAAATGTTTTATTAGAGTGCATAACAAAGATAATTATATAAATTAAATGCCATAGAAAATCTCTATCACTCATTTATTACATTTTTATTTGGTGTAGAATAACATGATATTATAATAAAATTATAATTTATATGACACAAAAAGGAAAAAACATGTGACAGAATTAAATTATAGTAATAAACATTGGCCGTCAAATGCATGGAGTACCCATGAAAATTAAAGAATCCTCTATCATTGTTAGTGTGATTTCTGTTGTTGTGCAGAAGAAGACAAATGGATCACATCAGGTTTCTATTTTGTTGTTTTTAACATTACACAAGCTGCACTTGAGGCATTAGTTAAATTACTCCTAAAATTGGACTTGACTAGGTTCATAATTGAAAATAATGATGCACATGAGTAAGTAGAGGAAAATATCGGGAGTATTGCCACTGCTACATTTTTCAGACACTGAAAATTTTCAGGCAAGGCATTCCATGTTTTCAGAACTGTCCCCCTCTTTTCCATAGGACCCACATGTATCTATTGCTATAAATTTAGAGTTGGCATCAACCAAAGCAAGTAATACAACAGAAAAGTACTCCTTATAATTAAAAACGTATACGGCGCTCTTCTTTGTCTTCCCATCCGCAACTTAGTCAGATCAATTTTAGTTGTTATTTGGACCCTGTCATCTAAACTCACCGTGAAATTGTCCTTAGCGCCCTCCCAGCTCTGTGTGCCGAAATAATTGCTCCGCGTGCCACTTTGAGCACGCGTGCCACAGGTTCACCACCCCCGACCTATGCCAAAGGTTTACTTCACAAGATTCAGCCCCACTGCCCACAGGTTAACCTAAGGTGACCAGATTTGAACATTGGTAAAGCAGGACACCATTGACCCGGGGTGGGGGGGGGGGTTCTTGATGAAAAATTTGGTCTATCTCCCGCCGTTCCCTAGCTTATCGTGCATTCTTTCCAAAAATCGGGACTTTTATAAAACGCCGCGGGACGAGGGACAAATTGTTAAAAATTGGGACTGTCCCGCCAAAAGCGGGATGTCTGGTCACCTTATTCTACCCGCTCTGTCTGCAGATTTTAATTTCTGTAGCTCTCAAGGCCAGAGAGTTTCCACATCTTTTCTGTTCTGACTTGGATAGTGAGCAGCAGTATTGGTCACTCCAATCTACTTGTCTCTGCTATTCTTTAAATGCTTGTCCTGAATTTGAAAGCACAACTTACTTGTTTATTATTTATTTATCTTGGTTTCACATGTACCAGAGAACATAATGCTTAGACATTTACAGTCTTTATATAGTATACTGATAAGCACAACAGGTCCATTTCCCATCTGATGCCTTACAGAGTTGTTGCAATACCATTGACTATATTCCCTGTGCTGTACTCTACATTCCGTGACTGTATATATATTTTAAGTGATAGTTGACATTTAACATTAACTTATAATATTTTCAGGTGGACAACACAGAGAGTAGGCATCTATGTAATTTATGAAGTGTTCCTCCGATGGGTCGATGGTACACCTGACACCCGGCATAGCTGTTTCGACATTATTACCTACACTCCCCATACTGTGCCTCATACCCCTGTAACCACCATGTGGCTACCAATTTGCATTTCTCAATTCCTTCACCCTTTCCATCATCCACCCATCCTCCCTCCCATTTGACTCCATCAGTTGGAGTCTATATCTATGTTGGTTGTTCTTTTATTCTATTCTTTAGATTCCACATATAAGTGAGATCATGTAGTATTTCTCAGTCTGACTTATTTCACTTAGCGTGATAACTTCTATTAAGGTGACCAGATGTCCTGCTTTTGATGGGATAGTCCTGATTTTTAACAATTTGTCCCTCGTCCCGCGGCGTTTAAAAAAAAGTCCCGATTTTTGGAAAGAATGCACGACAAGCTAGGGAACGGTGGGAGATAGACCAAATGTTTAATCAAGAACCCCCTCCCCCCGGTCAATGGTGTCCCGCTTTGCCCATGTTAAAATCTGGTCACCTTAGTCTAGTTCCATCCATGTTGTTGAAAATGGTAAGACTTTCTTCTTCTCTATGGCCCCGTAGTCCTCCATTGTGCGAATGTACCAGAGCTTCTTTACCCAATCATTTACTGATAGGCATTTCAGTTGTTTCCATATCTTGGCTATGTGAACAGTGCTGCAATAAACATAGGGGTGCATATATATTTTTGAATTAGTGTTTTGGAATTCTTTGGATAAATACCCAGGAGTGGAATTGCTAGATCATAAGTAGTTCCATTTTTAATTGTTTCTAGGAAGCTCTATACTGCTTTCCATACTGGCGACACCAATTTGCAATCCCACCAACAGGGTAGCAGGGTTCCCTTTTCACCACATCCTCACCAACACTCGTTGTTGGTTCATTTATTGATAGCCATTTTAACAGGAGTGAGGTGCTATCTCATTGTGGTTTTGACTTGCATTTCTCTGACGATTAGTGATGTTAAGCATCTTTTCATGCATCTATTGACCATCTGTATGTTTTCTTTGGAGAAATGTCTATTTCTGCCCATTAAAAAAAGATGTATTTTATTGTTCTTGATAGAGACAAAGAGAGACACAGACAGAGAGACGGGGGAGGGCCCAGAGCAGTCTCCATCTTGCACATCATCAGTTTTCGACATGGTTTGTTCCACACAGGTGGGCAGGGGGCTGCACAGGGCAGGAACTGGACTGGGGTTCTCCTGCATAGGAGGCACGCTCCCCTGAGCCAGGGGCCAAACAGGGGGCGGAGGGTGAGAACCCAACGGGGGGCCTCATGTCTGGGAAGTACACCCCAGTTCAGCACATGGGTCCGCACAGGCCGGGTCTCAGACTGGATCCTCAGTCCCCAGGGCTGCAAAGCAAGCTTTCAACCTGCTGAGCCATCCCAGCTTCCCTTCTGCCCATTTTTTAATTGGGTTGTTTGTTTTTTGGTGTTGAGTTGTGTGAGTTTTTTATACATTTTGGATATTAACCCTTTATTGGATGCCTCATTGGCAAATCTTCTGCCATTCTGTAGGTTGTGTTTTCCTTTTGTTGATTTCTGTTGCTGTAAGAAAACTTTTCAGTCTGATGTAGTCCCATTTGTTTATTTGTTTCTTTGGCTTTGCTTGCCCGAGGACATATATCATTGAAGGTATTTGGAAGCACAACTTTTGATGAATTGTCAGTGAAGAAGGTTTCCTGGTCTTTCTCAGGTGCTCACAGAAGACCACCGTTTTCTGTTTTTCAGTGTTGCTTGATTGTGCTTGTGTGATTTCCAAGAGAGTAAGATACTATGGAGTGTTTCTGGCAGCAAAGATTTCGCCCAGAATTTAGCCTGACGCTGCGTTTCTGTCACCTTGCTCCACCAGGAAGTCTTCTTCGTTTTTGTCATTGTCTCAGGGAATGGTGGTGACCCCTTAGGGCTGGGGCCCCGTGTGTGTGCTGTGGGAAGGGCAGGTAAGGCGAGGAGGAAGTCACAGGTCTTTTGTGGGTGGGGTTTTGGGGGCAGGAAGATCTCATCTACAGCATCAATAAACCACAGATAAGCTGAAAGAACACTAGGTTGGCGTGTCAAAGCGAGGGATACCGTCAGGATGCTAGATTAGCTATCAAATAAAATCACAGTTGGGAAAAGTTCCGAAATTTAACAATCTTAAACTTGAGCTGGGTTTTCTTGGGCAGCAGTCGTTGCTTCGAGGATGTGCTGTGGCACTTCGACCGCCAGATGGCGATAAAGACCATAATGTACCGGTAAGTTGCTTTTTCAACTTCCTCTGGAGGAAATCCCCGTGGAAATCCGTTTTATAAGGGACTTTCCCCACGCAACCTTCGAGTTCCCTTCCTTTCTCACGTTACCTCAAAGTGCAGGCCCCTGAAAGGAGCGGTGGGGCATGCGGAACATCAGGCCAGGAAGCTGAGTGGGGCGAAGCTCTACAGCCCAGCCTGGGCAGCCCTGTTGCTCCTTCTCCTCACTGTTTGGCTTTCTCGGAAATGCCGCCCTTGTTAGGCGGCTGTTCTTAATGACCCTGGTCGCCCCTTACTGCCAATTCTGCAGCAACCGGGACCCTGGTCAGAGGCAAATTGAATTTAATGTTATGTAAAACGGTCTTATGGATACCAAACAAAACCTAGTTAGTTAAAACTTAAGAGTTACAAAAAGCAAGTTCATTTGGAACGTTGGCTGTTCTGTGACCTCAGGGCACTGGCCCGTTTCCCAGTCACCGTGAGACAACCTTCCTTACCTAATCACAGGGTCTAAGGACTGGAAGGGGCAACAGAGAAGTAGCCATCTAGTTTAAGGTGACCAGATTTTAACATTGGTAAAGCGGGACACCATTGACCGGGGGTGAGGCGGTTCTTGATTAAAAATTTGGTCTATCTCCCGCCATTTCCTAGCTTGTCGTGTATTCTTTCCAAAAATCGGGACTTTTTTAAAACGCTGCGGGATGCGGGACAAATTGTTAAAAATCGGGACTGGTCTGGTCACGCTAATCTAGTTCAATCCATAGATTTTGCTGGGTGAATGCAGCCCTACTAGAACTGAACTCCAGGAGGGAAGAAATGCTGCCCTTTCCCCTCCATTGATGTATTCCCAGTGCCTAGAACAATGCTGCTCAATAAATATTTGTTTATTGGAAAAAACAGTGGAAAAACTCAGGCCATACTGTTCTAAATAGCTTATCTAGGGTCATACAGCAAGGTCAGTTCTAGAACTTTCAGCTTGGTGCCCCTTTCACTAATTTGTATGATATCAACAGTATTTTACTCTTTCAGTCCTAATTATTGTAGGTAAGCCATCCTATCTTCAAGCAGTTTAGTCACCAGAGAACTGGAAAGATTTTCTTTTCGTCAGAAGTATCTGAATGATACATCATTTTCTTTCTTCTCTCTTTCCTTTCCTATCTTCTTCCCCAGATGTGTAGTTTGTTAGCATTTACATACATCTGCACAAATAGATGCACATACACAATCACTGTATGGTATTTCTTGAGAGACGTTACAATTTCTGCCCTTATCTACTCTAGAATTTGCTGTAAGAATTCTTTTCATTTGAACTACAACTGGACTGCAAACCAATTTCTGCAACTCTCCATTTCATACTTTGTGTTGTTTTTTTATTTTAATTAAAAAAAATTATTTACATTAGGGCTTGTATTAAAAGCCACCATTTGCTTGTTTGTTTTCTGACCATGGTTTCCCACCCTACCTGACCTCTGAGCAATAAGGAGGCCAATAGCCACCCCGGTGGTCACTTGGGTTGCCTGGTGGTGAGCTAGCTGGCGCAGGGCACCTGTTCTGACAGCTGAAAGGCTGAACTGAGCCCACTTTCAACTTCCTATAGAACAAGTACCCCCCCGCCCCCCTGCCCCCAGCCAGGCGAATCACAGCTTCCCATGGGCGGAAGGGCCCAGATGCTGCCAGCAGGTGTTACACATACGTCTTGCAAATATCTGTGCCCGGGCCCTCTCTTCTTGGCACCACAGTGATCTGAATGTCTCCACCGACAAGGCCCCCTTCTCACATGTGCCCTGTGAAAGTGGGGGGCCATAAGGAGGTGAGGTGCCAGCCCTGGAATGTAGACACGCCATGCCTGTCCAGACTCAGACACACCTGTCTGGGATGGAGGCGGGTGTGTGTGGGGGTGGGGGAATGGGAGGGATATCTCTGCTTTTTGCTCTGTGGCTGACGCCTGGACTTAGAAGGTTTCCTCTTCTCCAACAAACCCTTACCGTAACTCACACAATGAGATGTTTTATCATCTTCCCTGACCCTAGTCCCTTTTTTCCACACACTTTCACCTTCTCTGGAGGAAGACTGCCCTCCTCTGAGACCACCACGCCCATGCTGGGCCAGCAATGTGAGCTGTGGCTGTCGATGCACGACAAACCCCAGTGCTACTTTTGTGCAGTGACAGAAGCAGAGAGGCCAAAGTACACAGCCTTTCCTTCCCCCTTCCCTTTCTAAATCTGTCTGTCCATCCATCCCTCCATCCATCATCCCTCCATCCACCACTATCTATCCATCAATCTATATTCATGCATCATTCAGTCATTCATCATGTATCTATCATTTGTCCATCCATCCATTATTTATCCAGACAGTCATCCATCATCCATCCATCCATCCATCCATCCATCCATCCATCCATCCATCAGCTTTTGGTCAAGTAGTAGCATACCATTGTGGTATAGAGCACTGACTCTGGAGCCACAAACTTTTGAGTTTAAATGCCATCTCTGTCTCATGATGGTTATGTGAACATAGATGTGTCATTGGACATCTTTATACCTTACTTGCTATGTACGCGTATATCTGTAAAATGAGGATGATAGTATTCCACCTTATATGGTTTTTATGATGATTACTTCTTTTTAAATTTTTTTCTTTTAAGATTTATTTTATTGTTTGAGAGAAGGTGTGTGTGTGTGTGTGTGTGTGTGTGTGAGAGAGAGAGAGAGAGAGAGAGAGAGAGAGAGAGAGAGAGAGAGAGAAGGGGAAGGGCCCAGAGCAGTCTCCATAGTTGTATGTCATCAGTTTTTGACATGGTTTCATTCCACACAGGTAGGTGAGGGCTGCACAGGGTAGGAACTGGGCTAGGGGAGGCATGTCTCCTCAAACTGGGGGCTGAACCAGGGGCCTCCCACATGGGAAGCTCACCCCAGAGAGAACCAAAGTGGGGGCCTCCCACATGGGAAGCACACCCCAGTTCAGCACATAGGCCTGCATGGGCCGGGGCCGGGACTTGATCCTCGGACCCGTGGGCTGCAAGTGAGCGCTTAACCTGCTGAGCCATCCCTGCTTTAACTATTATTTCTTAAGTGCATAGAGCAATGCCTAGCATTCACTAGTGTTAAATATCTATTGAATCAGTTAAAATTTTATACCACTACACATTGTTTAGTATGCTATAAATATAACTGTATTTAATGCAGACATGCCAATGTATATTACATTAGTGAATTAAATAAGCTTCAAATTCTTAGAGAAGAATGACATCAACTTACTGTTGGTAAAAGCTCAACAATGATATACTCTTATTCCCCTCTAGTCATTCAAAGATGTAAGTTCTTTCCCTATTCTTTCAATGTAGGAATGTTTAATTCTTCCTCTTGTTTCCTATGAAAACTCCTACCTCTTTCTTCCTTCCTGATTTGCTTCTCCTTAGGTTCTACTCTTGGGTGGGTGATTTATTTATTTATTCCTTTTAAGTAGGCTTTATTTACCAGAGCAGTTCTAAGTTCATAGAAAAATTGAGAGGAAATATCGAGATTTGCCCCTCTTACCCGGCTTCCACACTGTCAGCAAGCATCCACCTCAGAGTGATATATTTGTTACATTTGGTAAAACTTCATTCTATCACCCAAAGGCCATAGTTATCATCAGGGTTATTTCTTGGCATTGTACATTCTGTGGGTTTGGATAAATGTGTAATGACATGTATCTACCATATGGTATCATACAGAATAGTTTCACTGCCCTAAAAATCCTCTGGGTTCTTCCTATTCAGCCCCCTGCCCCCAAACACTGGCAACCACTGATCTTTTTAGTGTTTCCATAGTTTTGCTTTTTCTAAAATGTCCTATAGTTGGAATGTATAGTATGCAGCCTTTTCAGATTGGCTTCTTTCACTTAGTAATAAGCATTTAAGGTTCCTCCATGTCTTTTCATAACTTGATAGTTTATCTCTTTTTAGTGCTAAATAATCTTCTATTATCTAGGTTTATTTTTGAAAATATAAAAATTTCTTGGGGAAGCTGGGATGGCTCAGCGGGTTGAGCGCTTGCTTTGCAGCCCCGGAGACCAGGGATCGAATCTTGACTCTGGCCCATGTAGACCCATGTGCTGAGCTGGGGTGTGCTTCCAGTTCAGTTCTTGCCGGGGCCTATGTGAGAGGCCCCCGGCCCAGTTCCTGCCCTGCGCAGCCTTGCGCCCACCTGTGGAGTGAAACTATGGAAAACTAATGCTGTCAATTATGGAGACTGCTCTGGGCCCTCCCCCTTCTCTCTGTCTTTCTCTATCTGTCTTTCTGTCTGTCAAAAATCAATAAAAAATAAATCTTAAAAGAAAAAAAAAGATTTCTTTAGGGAAAAAGCAGAACATAATTTACTGGCATAATTCATGTTTTTATTTGTCATTATGAAGCATGACAGTCAAATATTAGGGTGGAGATCTTTGCTCTGGTTATCATTAGGACAAAATCAAAACTCTTGGCCATGTCATACAGAGTTTTCTCTGCAAACTCTCCAATCTTGGTCCACCTACACTGCCCCTTTTGTTCATTAAATGCTCCCAGTTCATATCTCTTCAGGGCCTTTGAACTCTCTATTGTCCTTCCCCCAGATTTTAATAAGATAGAAAAACAAGAGGAAATATTTGTCATACCCACTGGAGTCTAAGCCCTTGAACTGGGGATCGCACCTATTTTCTTCTGTATTACATTCTTAGCACCTAGTAAGGTAACTGACACATAATAGCTATTAAATTTATTGATTTAAAAATGATGTAGAATTTAGTAGAACAGTAGAATATATATACCATAATGGTTGCTATTTTATCTGTATCCTCAGCATGCAGAATAACACATTTTAGACACTCAATGACTCTTTTTTTTTTAATTTAAATAATTGGTTTTGACAGAGAGAGAGAGAGAACTGAACTGGGGGCACTCCCCAGTTCAGCACATGGGTCCTCACGGGCCAGGGCTCGATCCTGGGTCCTCGGCGCTGCCAAGTGAGTGCTTAACCCACTGAGCCATCCCAGCTTCCCCTCAATGACTCTTGTTGAATGCATATTACATTCTTTAGGTTGATCTTTTATTTTTTTCTTTAAAATCTTGGAAAAACTGAAAACTGTGGACAAAAGGAAAGTCGCAAAAGCTAAAAGTGAACACTGTAGAAATATTCCTCTTATAAAAATAATTTTCCACATCTATAAGGAACCCCCAAGTTATCTGGATATTTACAACAGTGGTATTAGGAGATGTATGATCAATATAGGTCCTCTATTCTGAATTGATTTTAGGGCATCATCCTTCATTGTATATGATATAGGAAACATAATGAGTGCTTCTTTGCTAATCATTGGCATTCATTAAGTCAAGGATTTACCTAAAAATTAGCTGAGTAACTGAGATTCTATTTCCTCAATAAAAATCAAAGGGATTACTCAGTAATTCATTAAGAGAGGTACAACATAAATATTTTTAAGTTTTAAGCATCATAATTACTTTGAAATCATCTATATAGTCAGTTACTGTATATTATTTTAAAAGTTCATATTTAATATTAATATGCAACATGGATGAATGCTTTGTATCATTTCCAGGACAATTGTGATGAAGCATTTGATCACTATCTGATTCAATTTATAGTTTTACAAAACTCTTCTGGGTCAATTTATAGAGTTTACAAAAGCTGTATTATTTGAAATGATGTAATTTTGACTTTTCAATGTTTTGTTCAAACACTAGTATATATGGCTGGGGTATTGTGTAAGGTTCACAACTGATTCTCAAATGTATATCATTAAAATGAATTATAAGGTGTGCTTTTGGGTGAGTTACTCAAACTAAGGAATGGTTTTCTTATCTGAAAATTCAGATAATAGTAATTACTTCATAAGTTGTTAATAACATTACATGAGGTAATATATTTTAATGTATACTGCAGTGTTTGGCATATAGTGAGTCTAAAAATGATAGCGATAATTGTTATACCAATATAAATAGTATAATTAATGATTATAATAATAATGTGTCTGTCTTTCTCTAGGACATATTTTTTATTCCAAGAGCTCCTATTAACCTTCATTTTAATCTTTTTGCCTCTTGTTTTACCTCCCTGTCATTACTGTAGTAACTGTAGTATCAATAGCTTCCGAGGTACCAAGACACCCCTGGAAATCTTTTTTTTTTTTTTTTCCTGGAGAGTATTCTCTGGATTTTGTTATGTAAGATGTATGTGTTGAGAATGCAGGTAGCTGGTTGAATAACCTGAGAGCTTTACTCAGGTATCTACCCCTCATAGCCTCTATTTTATCCTCTTAAGGGAAAACAACAGCTTATTTCTGGGGAAAATGAACTACCACCTCTTCAGTTCTAGCACTCCACCAGAGTCTGCAATTAACATGTCATATACACAGTTAATTTTATCTTAATAGTAACCCTATCAGGCAGATACTGTCTACACTTTAAAGTTAAAAAGACTGCGGCAATAGAGATCATGTAATTTGTTGTAGGCCACAAAGCTTATAAATTGTCTGTGATACAAGTACATTTTTTTCAAAATTGTTTGCTCTTTACATCATTTTCTATGGTGTCTCAGTGCTAAGTCAAGGAAGGACAATTATTTTATCTCCCAGGGAATATGATTCTATTTCTTTTTACTTTCCCATTGTGAAACCCTTAATATAAGAACCAGAGAATTTAAATAAAAGTCCTAGGAAGAAATAATCAAAATCACATACTTCTTCCAGTTTCTGAAATTTCCAAACATATTTTTAGCATATCACAAAGTTCACGCATATTTGGTGATGCTGGGCACCAAGTAGGTGGTCCATGAATAACTTTTTTTTTCAATTGAGAAGTTTCATTAAAAATGTTTACCCAGAGACAAATGAGAACTTAAGTTATTGAGTTGATTGGCTTTTCCCCACTAGGAACTGTCCAATCCTATAATTCACAGGAGGTTTCCTCATTTTCATTTTCTGCAGGTTACTTGGTGGTGGCTGTGCTGACTGCCAATGCTTTTGTTAAATTGTTTCTGTTTTAAGTGTGAAGAGATGACTGTGACAGTTCCTAGGAAACCTTGGACTGTAGCTGGGATTGCGGCGGTTATTTTCATGGTTCTGAAGATGCCGACGGCTTACCGCAGAGGCGCTCCAAGTAAGTGCTGGACAGCTACTCTTCAGCGATCCCAGATCTGGGAACTAATTGCTTTGGTGCTCTGGGCTTAGGGTCAGGTGTGTTGCACTCTCACCATATCTCAGGTAGAATGTGGAAGGGCTCCTATGACAGTCCAGATTTTTCCTCTGTAAGAAAAAGAATTTTGCTAGATTTTCCTTTTCAGTCTTTGCACTTGAAGAGAGGATAGTTTCTCTTAGGACTTTGGGATCTCGGAGTTGGAAGAAAAAGAGAAAGTAAATTTCTATACCAAATGGAAGACCAAGTTATTACACTATTATTGATTATATCCTTCTTCATTTTTTTTTAAACCCATCCCTCCACCCCACTCCCTTTTGCCAACCAGCAGTTTGTTCTTTGTTTCTATGAGTCTGTTTTTTGATTGTTTGTATGTTTTGATTTAATATTTCTACATAGAATTGGCATCATGAAGCATTGTCTTTCTCAGTCTGACTTATTTCACTTAGCATAATACCCTCTACCTTAGGGGTAGTGAACCTTTTGGCGACTGAGTGCCAAAGTTTATGAAATAAGAGTATACTTGCTCGACTCGCGTGCCAACCCATCAAGTGAGATAGAGGTATCAATTATTTTTATGTCTATAAGAGCATAAACAATAATTTTAAAAATGGTATTCACAGCTCTGCATGCTGAAATAATTGCTCCACGTGCCACTTTGGGCACACGTGCCATAGGTTTACCACCCCCGCTCTAGGTCCTTCTGTGTTGTCACAAATGGTAGTAACTTTGCACAGGGACAAACGTTTACTAGACTTAATGTGTTCACATTGTAAGATACATAAACTTCATATCACTAAGTTGTACCTGAAAGCAAGAAAATATTGTATGTCAACTATACTTTAACATAAAAATAAGTAACTAAGTAAATAAGTGAACCAATCAGTCATAAAATGCACATGAGACTACTTGAGAAGCATTAAGAAACCTCAGAGAGTAAGTTAAAAGGATTCATCACCCTAGGGACTTTCTGGGCCAAGTACTGTTCACGTACTATCAGACTCGCCTGGAGAAATTCAAGACAGCCGTAGTTTCTGTAGCTTCACTATCTGCAGGCACAATTCCCCATTTCTTGAGTGTAGGCGATGGCTTCATGGAGCTGATGTTGAGTGTCCGAGATGAGAACTCATGAGATGAGGATAGGCAGTGACGGTCACTGATTTGCATTTACATACAAACTTGAATCAGTATTAATGGTGAACAGGGCTATGGGGATGGTGAAAAAAACAAGGAAACTAATATTTATTTTATACCCACTAATTCTCAAATCCTGTAGTATGATCATTACACAAACTACCTTACTTAATGTTTCACACACACACACACACACACATGACCCGGGTGTATTATAAATCCACATTTTTTACATTAATTATTTTGAAATATACCATAATATAGGCATTACATAAAGCATACATATAAAATATAGCAAGTTATAAAGAAATATAAACATAATTAATAACCAGGTCAAATGACTGATTACCAGCACCCCCCCAAAACTCCACATGCCTCTTCCAAATAATATCCACTTCCACTTCCAGAAGTCAGCACTATTATGACTCTTGTAGTCTCAATTTATTGCTTTTTATCATGGGTTTAACATATATAAAGCTATCCTTAAACAATATAGATTAGTATTTCCCCTTTAAATGTTTATAAATGTATTCTGTCTTGCTCCTTTTGTTCAATATCACATTTGAGAAGATCTGTCAAGATCTTCCATGTAATAGTTGTCCATCCACTTTCATTGTTGTGTAGTAGATTCCATTTTATGAGGCAATATACTTACCCATTCTAATGTGGATGCACTTTTGGGTTGCATCCATCATATTTTTCATGTATCCTGGAACCTTTGTTTTTTTTAAAGATTTATTTTATTGTTTTTTCAACAGAGAGAGAGATACAGAGACAGAGACAGAGAGAAGGGGGAGGGCCCAGAACAGTCTCCATAGTTGCACATCATCAGTTTTTCCACATAGTTTCATTCCACAGGTGGGCTTGGGGCTGCACAGGGCAGGAACTGGGCCAGGGTCTCACCCTGTTGAGAACTGAACTGGGGGCACTCCCCAGTTCAGCATATGGGTCCACACAGGCCGGGGCCAGGATTCGATCCTCGGTCCCCAGAGCTACAAAGTGAGCGCTTAACCCACTGAGCCATCCTGGCTTCACCACATTTGTTTTTTTTAGACTAGAGTATCCATACTTAGATTGAAATTGGTGTGCAGATCTTCAGTTTTACAGCAGAATGTCCAACTGTTATCCAAATTGTTTGTCTCTATGTGCATTCCCATAGCAGTTTGGTATTTAGACTTTGTTTATATTTCCCTGTCTTGGATGTAGTGGTATTTCCATATTTTTAACTTGTATTTCTCTGATTACTAATGAGGATGAGCAATTCTGCATGTTTATTGTTCCCTAATATTTACTCTTTTTTTTTTTTAAGGTTTATTTTATTGTTTTTGATAGGTGAGAGAGATAGAGATAGAGATAGAGATAGAGATAGATAGATAGAGAGAGAGAGAGAGAGAGAGATGTGGGGAGGGCCCAGAGCAGTCTCCATAGTTGTACATCATTAGTTGTGTGACATGGTTTCATTCCACACAGGTGGATGTGGGGCCACGTGGGACGGGAATTGAACCAGGGGCCTCTGGCATGGGAGGCGAGAACCTTCACTACTGAGCCATCCTGGTGGTCACCAGTTGTGCTGCAGTTCAGCAGATGGGTTTGCACAGGCCGGGGCTGGGAACTGAACCCCGGACCTCACAATTATGAGGCAAGTACTCAACCGCCAACCTCTCTCATCATCCCTGATATTTACTCTTTATTGAAGTATCTATTTAGGTATTTTCTTTCTTTTTTCTATTATATTATCTGTCATTTCTTATTGTTTTTAAAAGATATAAAAATATATTACGAATTAAGTCTGTTGTCAGTATGTGCTTTGCAGATACTTATTTATATTTTGTGTCTTGCCTTTTTAACACTCATAATGATATTTTTTGGTGGGCAGAAGTTGTGAATTTTAAAAGTCAAACTTATCAATCTTTTCTCTATGGTTAGTGCTTTAAGGCTTTTAAGAAATCCTTTATGACCCCAAAGTCATGAAGCTGTCCTCTCATTTTATCTTTAAATGCATTTGTAGTATTGCATTTCATATTCAGGCCTTCCATTTATCCAGGTTTAGTTTGTATATGGGTGAGATATATCCATCCCTCACCATAAATATTCATTTATTAGAACACCATTTATTAACAAAAGCATTGTTTCCCCACTAATCTACAGTACCACCTGACTTATAAATTTAGTGTAAATATGTGTGTAAAACTTATTTTGGGGTAAATTATGCCATCTGTCTATTTTCCTATGTCTGTGTCAAAGCATAGTATATAATTATTGCAGTTTTATGTGATATCTTGATATTTAGTGAGCAAAAAATTTCAAGTAATTTACTTCTTCAAGAGTAGTTTGGTTAGGGAATGCTGGGATAGCTCAGCGGGTTGAGTGCTTGCCTCACAATTGCAAGGTCCGGGATTTGATTCCCAGCCTGGCCATTGCAAACCCATATGCTGAATTGTGGTGCAACTGGTAACCGCCACATGGTGGTGAAGGTTCTCACCTCCCATGTGGTTCAGTTCCCGCCCCACATGGCCCCACATCCACCTGTGTGGAATAAAACCATGTCACAACTAATGATGCACAACTATGGAGACTGCTCAGGGCCCTCCCCCTTCTCTCTCTCTCTCTCTCTGTCTCTTTCTCTCACCTTTTCTCAAAAACAATAAAATTAATCTTAAAAAAAAAAAAAGAGTAGTTTGGCTAATCTTTCCTCCTTTTACTTGTATTAAATTTCAGAATTAGCTTATGAAGTTTTAAATAATAAAAATCTGCAGGGGAGAAGCCAGGATGGCTCAGTGCATTAAGCACTCACTTTGCAGCCCCAGGGACCGAGGATCGAATCCTGGCCTTGGCCCGTGTGGACCCATATGCTGAACTGGGGAGTGCCCCCAGTTCAGTTCTCACCGGGGTGAGACCTGGCCCAGTTCCTGCCCTGTGCAACCCCTCACCCACCTGTGGAATGAAACTATGTGGAAAAACCAATGATGTACAACTATGGAGACTGTTCTGGGCCCTCCCCTTTCTCTCTATCTCTGTCTCTGTATCTCTCTGTCAAAAACAATAAAAATAAACTTAAAAAAAACAAACACCTGCAGGAATTTTAATTGATATGCATAAAATCCATAAATTCACTCGGGATCATTGTCACCTTTGTAATACTGAGTCTTGAAGCTCTAGTGGTGCAGTTGGTTAGCGCGTGGCACTTATAATACTGAGTCTTCCAATCCATGCACAAATGTCTTTTTTATTTATTTAGAAATCTTTTAATACATATTATAAAATTGTATTACTTCCCTCAAAGAAATCCTGTAAATCTTTTGTAGGCCTTATTCCTAGATCATAATATATTTTTAAAGCTATAATAATTGGGATAATTAAATATATATTGAAAATTTGTTCCTGGTCTATGTAATGTTTTAAAACAACTTGTGTCCTGCTACTTGCTCAACTATTGCTTTAAGTAGTAAATGTTTTGGATTTTCTTTATTCACAGATTTATCATATGCAAATACTGTCACTTATTTCTGCATTACCGATCATTCGTTGCCCCATTATTTCTCTTGCTTACATTCAATTTGTCCCCCAATGAATGTTCAGTGCAGAACTGGTGGCCCAGAGGTCACGGAAGTTCCTGCTGGGGTAACGCTGCGGGTGAGAGCAGGGCCTCAGCCAGGCTCCCCGCACTGTTTGGTCGGTTGGGACACAAGGTAGCAAAAGCTCCTGCTGTCGGGCTTTCCCGCAGGGGATTTAGTGTACCAGTTCAAGGGCATGTGCTACTTCAGCGATGGGATGCAGCGCCTGCGGCTTGTGGCCAGACAGATCTACAACAAGGAGGAGATCGTGCGCTTCGACAGTGACGTGGGGCTGTTTGTGGCTGTCACCGAGCTGGGGCGGTCGAATGCGCAGAGCTGGAACAGCCAGCAGGACCTCCTGGCGGAGTATCGGGCCCAGGTGGACACACTGTGCAGGCACAACTATAAGGAGACCGTGCACTTCACTGTTCAGCGGAGAGGTGCGTTCAGGACGGGCCCACAGCCACTGCCCCGCAGCCTGGTGGGCGAGGCCTCGGGACAGAGAGCGTTGGTGGTTTCCAAGACCTTGGTGGTCCGGGAGGGGTTTCAGGTTCCAAGGGAGAAACTGTTGGAAGGTGTGGCTGGACAGATGGGGCGGGAGTGGTGGGGAGGAAGACTGGAACCCAGGCAGCAGGAAGGTGCGTTTGGGGTCACTGCTGGCATCGCCAGTGCTGTGAGCTTCAACCCTCTAAAGCCTAGCCCCGAGAGCAGGGCCTCTGGTCCCTCCTAAGGCACAGACTCCTGTCGCTCCTGCAACAGCTGATTCCTGTTTGCTGCCAGGGAGTGTGAGCGCTGGGCTGGAAGCCTGGGGTCTAATCCCGTGTATACACGAGGGCTGTCCGGAAAGTATTTAGCCAAGTAATATGACAATGTTACATGGACAATGGCTGGGTTATTTTCTGGACAGCCCTTGTATATTGTCAGTCCATGTTACCAATAGTCTTCACATAAATTATTTTGTTTACTAGACAAGCAAACACTAAGTAGAAGTATTAGTTAACTGAAAAGTAAGTTAACAAGTCAGTTTTTAAAGCCCGGAGTTGGTATTCAATGAAAAGACTACTTAGACCTATCTCCTCCTTTACTTCAGTATCAAGGGAGGGACTTGAGCGTGGGCTGAGAACTTCCTGGCTGCCTCACCCTCTGTCTGTTCCTCGTCCTAGTGGAGCCTGAAGTGACCGTGTCCTCAGCCAGGACAGAGGCCCTGAGCCACCATAACCTGCTGGTCTGCTCCGTGACAAATTTCTATCCTCATCAAGTTAAAGTCTGATGGTTCTGGAATGACCAGGAGGAGACGGCGGGCGTTGTGTCCACACTTCTTATTCAGAACGGGGACTGGACCTACCAGGTCCTGGTGATGCTGGAAATGACTCCCCAGCGAGGAGACGTCTACACCTGCCACGTGGAGCACCCCAGCCTCCAGCGCCCCATCACAGTGGAGTGGCGTAAGGAGCACTTTGCTGACACTGTGGGCTGCAAATACAGCGGGCAGGGAGGACTCTGGGTCTGGTGGGGTGGCCTTCCTCCTGAGCTTTGCCGTTCTCACACCCTCTCTCCTGGGAGCTTGCATAGCTCCCTGAGCTATTCTCTAGGCTGGGACTTATGGAAGACTGAGATCCCATTATCTCAAGTCAAAAGGCACACGTTGAGTGCTGATCTGTTTCTCCCAAGACATTGTGTCAATCCCTTTACATAACCTGACTCTCCAGGCTGCCGCTCCGCCTTGACAGTGTAGCTTCGCAAATGTTGCAGGGCTTTGACATTAATGGCTGGTGTCTTGCAGACGGTCTGAGGGATTACAGATGGACACACTTCCTGAGGAGCTGCCACCTGCTTCCCTCATCCATGCCCGCTGTCCCCTGGGGTCTATGCATGCCCTGGGCCCTCCTCTAGCTGCTCTCAGAGCTCCTCTGTTTCTTATAACCCGGATTAGACTCCAGGCTTGCAGACAAGGACACTGTGGGGTGTGGGGATAGACCTTGACATGCAGGCTCTTACTTCCCAGGGGTGCAGTCGGAATCTGCCCGGAGCAAGATGCTGAGCGGCGTCTGGGGTTTTGTGCTGGGGCTGCTCTTTTTTGGCCTGGGCCTCTTCATCCACATTCGGAACAGGAAAGGTAAGGCACCTTGGGAGGACGTGGCGAAGACTGGCACTGGAGCTGAGGCATTCTGTGGCAACTTTTCCTACCAAACCCCACAAAGGAAGGGGGGCTGAGGTGGGGGCAGGAGTGGATTGAAGAAATTAGGGAGACTAGGAGACCTCTTTGTCCTGGGTCAAGTTCACTTCATCACAGAGATGAGTGGTGAAGTCTTATTCTTAGAGAAGAGCAGCTCTCTTGTATCCTTAGCTTTGCCAGGAAGTTATTAGTATGTGACCTTCCCTGAGCTGCCTTCCTTAAAAGACACACAGCCTCCGTTTATCTTCCCTCAGTGACTGGCTCTGACTTTGGGGGTGATCCTGCTTTATGGGAGTTGCAGCTTCATTGTACAAGGGTGGTAGTGCGGGCAAGCCTGGTCTGGGGTTGCTCGCTCACTTCCTTTTGGAGGGGGAGGTGAAGACAGACAGATGCAGTTTCCCACTACTGAGGTTAATGACTTGTTCACCCTTTCTCTTTTCATTCTTGCTGATGATAGAACACCCTGAGGCACCTCCCACAGGTAATATTTCCAGTCTTCTTGCCCCGAAATGTGACTCATGAGATAGAAAAAGGAGTAGAGTGGGTTTGGACACTCCAACATGCTTCTGCTATGGTTGTGCTCACTTCATGCCACATTCATTCCCGTGTGAGCTGAGGCAGGGGAGATGTCTGGGATGTTTTGCATGGGCCCTGCAGGACACTTCTGAGATGGTTCCCCAGATTAAGGCCCAGCCTTTGGCATCAGCTGTTTGGTGAGGTTTGGATGATGCCCCTGGAGCCCAAAATTATAGAAAGTGCTGCTGAACTGGCTGGCAGGAGAGAGGACAGGGAATTACAGCTCTGACTGTCCCATTATCCATGCTCTGTGCTTCATCAGAGCCTGTAGCTACCCTCTTCCGCCTCCCACATGCCCCTTCAAGTGGAAGTCTGGCGCTCACGTTAGCAGAGTTTCATCTTTTCTCATCGCCGGGAGAGCTAAGGAAGAGCGAGTATTGATACAAGCTTATTCTTAGTGTTCTGATGCTGCAGGCCGGCCCTAGGAAGGGCAGGGGCTGAGTTCTGCAGGGATGGTGTGATTTACGATGTTCTCTTCTGTCTCCTCCAGGGCTCCTGCACTGACTCAGTCTTCCTGGGATCTGTCACCTCTTTTCTTTGGTCTTGTCCTGCCATTACCCTTGTGTGTGTTTTCCAGCCCCTCCCCCGCCCCCCAGTCAGGCCACCTCTGCCAGCTGTCAGCCCTAGCAGTCCTGCTCCCACAGGGACTGAGGAGCCGCTGCCATGTCCTCCTTTTGTCCTTGGCTTTCCTGCATTTCTGCCTGTGGTGCTGACCTGCACTCTTCTGCTAGAGGAACTGCTCCCTGAGCCATTCCGGTTGTGGATCGTGCCTGTTCGAACCATGTCTCAGGAGGCACTTCTGATTTTCTTCTCTTTCTGAAGCCTGCCCGTGAATTAATGGCCAACTCGTAGCTTTCAATAGCATTTTATCAAAATTAAATAGATTTGTGACCCACTTGTGTTTCTAAATCTGACTGAGTATGATGGTGGTTGTGGGGACACACTGAGCAAGGAAAAGGTCAGATTCTCAAGTTCACTTATGCCCACAGAAGGTCACATCCAGGCAAGGAGGCTAGAAACTCATGGGTTTCCATACGTGGTCTAACTCAGGGGCCACCTAAGAATGTGAAATGGGTAGGAAATACATCCAGTTTCCTGTCTACTGGGCCTTGTGGCTGGGATTGTGCGCAGCAGTCTTTCCTGGCTCCCACTGCAGCCTGAGGAGTTTTACATATTTGTGTAAATGGAATTATTTTATGCCAGTCATGGTACCTTATGTCTAATGTAATGAACCAAGCTGACAGCACAGACATGTCTTGTCAAGTACACTGTGCACACTGAGGCCAGAGACAACGGTGGTCAATTGAATCTGACCCACTCGAATGTGATCAGCAATGGAGGTTTTATTGTAGTAGGAAGTACTTTTTTGGTTGTATGTGATGAAAACCCTACGAATACCAGCTTAAGGGAAAAAATTCATTTTGGATTCATGTAATATGAAAGCTCATGTACAAATGTGGTTTTAGAAATGCCTAGATCCCAGGACTCTAGTGAGGTCTTCATCCCTCCTCTCTCTCAGCTTCCCGCCTCTCTGACCTCTCTCCTTCCTCTGTCCTCCCTCCCTCCCCTCAGCGTACTTCTTTCTGCTCCATATATGTCTGTCTGCTTCTCGTTGTCTTTCTCTCCATATCGGTTTTGCCCTCTGTCTATTTGAATGATCCTAATTATTCTGATAATCAATTAGATCAGGGGTGGCCAACTTTTCTGTATATAAGATCTACTTTTTATCTTAAAAGTGTGTCGTGATCGACTTGTTGTCATAGGCGTAGTCTAAGGAGGAAGAAGGGGTGTGAAATGCATACTATGTTTATACACTGTGTTTCAGTATAAGGTGCATTCCAGCGAGGTATGGGTAGATAAGTAAAATATATGTTCAAAACTATTTTTTATTTTTTAAATCACTTAGTAAGTTTTCGAGATATAGGCTCATGAAGAAAATAAATTTCCAGACCCAACTTTTGATAGCAGCATTCCGTACATGCGGTACCTAAAAAATTCAATTTTCCGACACTTTTTCAAGATAGATTTTTACTAACTTAAAATGCAATTTAATTTTTTTATCAACTGCAATGTATAAGTTGCTGTGCTATTTGTTCGTAAATATGAAAAAGTTGTTATAAAAATGCACAGTATGGCTGATAATTTGATTTCAATATTTCACTTTCGCGTTTTTTTTGGGCCAGGAAAATTTATCATGAATGAATAATATGACTTACTTTTTGCTAATCTATCAATAGCTCGCTGAGTACACCTCGCACTGAAATATAATATACAGCTTATCTACCTACGTAAAAAACAACAACAATAATTATTTAAAGGGTCAAAAAACTCACGTCCAGGGGCATTAAAAGAACATGGATAATTATTAACAATATTTATTAATTCAAAGTAGCTACAGATAAAGA